>CAKJTW010000398.1:0-79748 GCA_917880005.1 Nanger dama | reverse complement strand
GCCAGGCGAGGCTGGGCTTCAGGTGGACAGGGTCTGCAGGTTCATCTGACTGGGGCCTCCTGGGGGTCAGCAGGGGGCACGTGACATCTAGTTGTCCAGATCCTGCCTGGCGTCCGCAGATGCGTCCAGGCGATAGCTTTATTTGGCATGGTTCCGCTGGGCCCAAGGACTCAGCCAGAACCGGGGCTTCGGGCCGGGCGGAGACTGGAGGCCGCCCCCTGTCCGGCTGCCGCGGGGATTGCCTCTGCCGTAGTCGGGAAAATCACACAGCCGCCCCTGCCTCGTCACTCCCGGCGGGCCTTGCTTCCAAGGTCCTTCTTGTGTGTAGTCAGTGCCAGTCCATGGGCCAGCTGTCTTGGGGTGACTGAATCAGCTGGGTCTTCTGCTCAGGGTCTCCCACAGGGTCGCCCCTTCTGGGACTCCACGTTGCTTCGCACCCCAGCTTGTTGGCGGAATCAGTTCCTGGTGGTTTGAAGGGGAACACCCCCGTTTTCTTGCTGTCCATCGGCGGCTCCCGGAGGCTTCCGTCTTCATAAAGCACTTTCCGCACAGATGTCTGATCTCCTCCGAGCCAGCCTGGCTTTCTGGAGGTCTCCTTGAGGCATCTCCTGTGCAGCCCGAGAACTGTCCACCTGCGGAATCCACGAGGCCTGGCTGTGGGTCTTGAGCGGTTGCTGTGTGGAAGGGGGAGTGGGTTTCTTAGGGTCATAGCTGGAAGGCTGATCTGTTATTAACTGTTGGAAGCTTCAGGGAAACAGGGCCTCCCTGGTGGCTCAGCTGGTGAAGACTCCGCCTGCGGTGTGGGGAGCCCCGGGTTAGATCCTTAGATCCCGGGGTCGGGAAGATCCTCTGGAGAAGGGATAGGCTACCCACGCCAGTGTTCTTGGGTTTCCTGGTGGCTTAGCTGGTAAAGAATCTGCCTGCAGTGTGGGCGACCTGGGTTGGATCCCAGGGTTGGGAAGATCCTCTAGAGAAGGGAAAGGCTACCCACTCCAGTAATCTGGCCTGGAGAATCCCACAGACTGTACGTATAGTCCATGGGATTGCAAAGAGTCAGACTCGACTGGGTGACGTTCACTTTCACTTTTCAGGGAAGCAGTGTTAAGGGACGTTTTCTTTTCTTCCCTCTTTACTTGGCTCTGCTCAAGCAGCACGATGCTGTGGGGGTTGTCAGGTCAAACACCGCTGAGGACTCAAGAGTGTGTAGGTTGTGTGGTTGTGTAGGTTGTGTGGTTGTGTAGGTTGTGTGGTGTGGTTGTGTAGGTTGTGTGGTGTGGTTGTGTGGTTGTGTAGGTTGTGTGGTGTGGTTGTGTAGGTTGTGTGGTTGTATAGGTTGTGTGGTGTGGTTGTGTAGGTTGTGTGGTTGTGTAGGTTGTGTAGGTTGTGTGGTGTGGTTGTGTAGGGTTGTGTACTTGTGTAGGCCGTGTGGTCCTGTAGGCCGGGTCGGAGAAGGTGTGTGCCCCCAGGCCACCTCTGGGAGTCGGGCAGTGAGGTGTGACAGGCTCGGGCGGAAAGCCGAGGGCGAGAGGCCCCCTTGCTGGCAGGCCGTCTCCCACTGCGGTGTGTCCAGGTCCTGGCTGCCGATGCGAAATAAGATGACGGCGCTGCTTGTGGGTGTCCCTCCTCTGTGCTCAGGAGCCCTTGTGAGCTTTCCTCACAGAACCTGTGAGGCAGGTAGGGTTGGTCCTCCTGGCCCTGGGAGGCCTGCTTCCCCAGAGTGTCGCCGGGGTGGGGAGTGGTCGCCAGCAGCTCCTGTCTCCCCCACCCCCACCTTCCTGCTTCCAGATGTTTCTGCCCTGGAGCCAGTCGCAGCAGTTGAAGTGGGCCGACCGGAATGTGATTCTGTGTCGTGTGTGCTTGAAATGTCTCCTAATAAAAGCTAAGGAAATAGTCACTTACCGATCACGGTTATAAGAGAGAATCCCTTCACCTTGAGAGCAGGATGTTGGAATCCTGAATCTTTCTCAGGCTCCAAATATGTGTGAGTCAAGTCTTGGTCATCTGTTGCTTGGCAGCACATGTTCTGGGAAAGCTAGGCTGCACTCGAGCCGCGCCGTCCACCATCCCCCCTCCATCATCCGCCCACCGTCCACCCATCCATGCACCTGTCTGTTCATCCCTCCATCCGCCCTCCGTCTCTCCATCCCTTCCTGGTTCAGCCACCTGGCTGGCTGTTCGTCTGGGGTTTAGGTAACACTGCTGGAGTCCAAGCCCTGGGCTTAGGCCTCGAGACAGTCCTTGACCCCTAGGAGCCACAGACACTGGCAAGTGGAGTCAGAGCCAGGTGGGCTCCAGGTTAGCACAGGGAAGCTCGCGTAGGGGAGGACGGCCCCCTGGCTGGGCCTTGAATGGACCCCCACAGGAAGGAGTGTGTCAGGCCCCTGGAGGCCGAGGGTGTTCCAGGTGGAGGATTGAGGCGGCCTGGCTGTCTGCATGGGGCTCAGGACAGCTGGAGCAGGGCTTTGGTGACGAGGCAGGAGGTCTGGTGTGCCCCCACCCCCCAGCCAGAGAAAGCCCCAGTGATGCCCGGATGGAGGACGGGCCACTGTAGGTTCCCGGAGCCCCTTCCGCACAGAACTCCTCCCCGCTGGGTGGCTGCCGGCCTGGCTCAGCCTGAGCAGCTGGCCTCCTGGCGCTGACCTTTGCTCTGGCTTCTTGATTCAAGGACCCCTGTTGACAAGCAGCTGTCTGGATGGGGTGGTGTCCCGCCTGCAGGAGAGACAGGCTGCGTGGTCGGCGTGGGTGGACTTTAGTGCTTTCCTTGGTTCTTCCGGGTCCTGGTGGAGCGGCTGTCCACAGATCTCTGGCTGGAAGAGCAGAGACAGCAGCCCTTGGTCCTCCAGGCCCCTTCCCTGCTGGGGGCCAGGTCCGTGCGGTGTGTGTCCGTGTGGTGTGCGGTCTGTGGCTGTGGGGAAGCCCGGGCCGCGACGTCAGCACCCCGCCGGCCCCCGGGTGCATGGCCACTTCGGGCTGTGGGAGAGTCACAGGGCTTGTTTGTTAAGCTGCGGTAACATACGCGCCACATGGAACTGACCAGCTTTAGGTTTCTGAGCGCGTGACTCGGGGGCACCTGGGGCACTCCGTGTTGAGCTGTAGCTCTGGCCCCACGGAACACCGGCGCCGCGCCCGCGCCTGCCCGGCCCCGTTCAGAGTCTGGTTCTGACTCCCTCCAGGGGCCTCTTGTCTTTTTGTCCTGAGGGCTCGTCCGTGTTGCAGTGGGTGCGGGGTGCCCCTTCCCTTTAAGGCTGAGCCTCGTGTGTTCCTTGCGCGGATGGACCGCCTTCTGTTATCCGCTGCGTGTGGCTGGGCGCTTGGGTTGGCTCCGCTTTTGCTTGCCGTGAGTGGGCCTCCCCGCTCAGCGCCTCTTTCATTGTGGCACCTGGATCCTGCCTTTTTCACCTCCCCCCCCTCAGCTGTCTGATGTGTTTATTCATTTTTGGTGGTGGTTCAGTTGCTGAGCCGTGTTCAGCTCTCAGTGGCCCTGTGGCTGCGCCCCGTACTCATTTTTATCGCAGCGTAATTTAGTTTAGGGCTTCCCCAGCTGGCTCAGCTGGCAGAGAATCTGCCTGCACTGCAGGAGACCTGGGTTCCATCCCTGGCTCGGGACGATCCCCTGGAGAAGGGAACGGCTCCCCGCTCCCGTCTTCCTGCCTGGGGAATCCTCGTGGACAGAGGAGCCTGGCAGGCTACAGTCTGAGGCGGCAGGAGGCTGACGTGACGTGGTGAGCAGACAGCGGCGCGGTTGGCGTTTAACGCTGTGCTCATTCTCGGCTGCACGGCGGTGGTGGTTTGGTAACGTATATATTGCATACAGTGGTCACTGCAGTGAAGTTTCCGTAACGTTCTCTCCATACACAGTTACCACATGTTTGTTTTCGCCTTTTGGTTTCCAGCCAGTTCCTTTTCTCCTTTAACAGATTTCCAATTATAGGAATTTCTGTCCACGTTAGGAAAGTGAAGCTTTCAGTCAGAGGTTAAGAAAAGTACCTGCGAGTTATCTCTCTAAAGATTCAGTAGAGGTGCGTGTGCGTCGAAATGTAACTTAAGAGACTGCAGAAGGCGCTGCCGGCTCCTGCTCTGAGTGGCGCGGTGGTGCAGCCACAGTTGAGGTGCGCAGCAGGCGTGTCGCCCATACACCGCCGTCCCCCAGGGTTCCGTCCCCGCGGCCTGCAGCCCCGGCCGCACAGACATGCGCGCCGTGTCTCCTTCCCGGTGTGCAGCAGCTGGGAAGCCTGCACGCGCGGCCTTCTGGGTCCAGCTCCTTGCACTCCGGGGTGGGGCACGCGGGCGGGCACTGTGTCCAGCCGAGCGGTGTGTGTGCCCACCGCTCATCTCATCCCATCCCGGCGGGGGACGTGGTCGTCTCCCCTGCCCTTCTGCTCTGCCCGCTCTCCCGAGGCCCTTGTGTCCCGCCCGGTCCCCACGCTGCACGTGACCCGTGGCCCTTCTCGGTCCACCGACTGAGGGAACCGGCGTCCAGCGCGCTCTCACCCCACAACCTCGTCCCCGCAGCCCCCCAGCGGTCCCCCGACCCCCACCCCACCTCAGCCCGGGCACAGCTCGTCTGCCTGCTCTCTGTGTAGACTGGCCTTTTCTGGACCTTTCGCACGAGTGAGGCCCGTGGTTCTGTGGCTCCGGGCCGCGGCCCCGCTGCCTGGTTTCTTCTGGAAGACCTGTTGTCAGGCCACCCAGCTTCCTGGCCGGGCGGGGGGGTGAGGGTGAGGAGCTGCTCCTTGTCGTGTGTCCCCAGCTCCTCCTCGAGCCGGGGCCCTGCTGTCCTGTCCCCAAGGCGGCGGGGCGGGCGCATGAGAGGGGGACCCTGGTCTCCACAAGGCGCTCGGGCCCGCAGTGCCCCTCCCCCTGTGAGCCCAGCCACCGGGTCCCTTTGTCACCGCGGCTGCTGGACAGCCAGCCCCAGGAGGAGAGTCCCCAGCAGAGCCTGGGCCAGGCCAGGGGGCCGACCGTGGTCAGGTTTGGCAGACGCACGGCTGGGCGGGCTGAGGCCATAGTTGGATCCCGCTGCCGCCCGTGGCCCTTGGCCTGGACGGCTGACTCTTGTGTCGGGAGCCGCTGCGGCGCTTGGCGCTTGTTGGGACGCCCACTGTCCGGGGTCCGGCTTCCAGAAACCCGGCCTGGGCTGCGGCCGTGGGTGTCCCAGGCTGCCCGGGCTGCCGGCTGGGGGGAGTCCCCCGAGGTCGCTCTCTCCAGCGGGGCTCCGTTCTTCCTCTGGGAGAGTAGGGGCTTCCACATGGTTCGTGCCGTCCTCTGAGCATCTGGGTGCCCCGACCCCTGCCAGCCCCCACAGGCTCCGATTCTGACAGACGCGGGGGTGACTGTGTCTCTGTGTCTTGGCTGATCCCCTCCTTTGAAGAGCAGAGTGGAGGCCCTGCTCTAGGCCGGGAGCAGCTGCAGGCTGGCCACCCCACGCCGAGCTTTACCCAGACTGCAAGGTCGGATCCTCGGGTCCTAAATCAGCGTCGTGTCTGCAGAGGGCTTCGGATGATGTGAGGGCAGAGGCTTTATCTCCGTTCTGCGGGAGGCTGGGGCCCACAGAAGGCACAAGGAGGCAGGATGCGCTCTCTGGGGGAGTGGCATCCTGGGCAGGATGGGCCCCCATGGGACCCCTCTCACGCTGTGGGCTCATCTGCCTGTTGCCCGGGGAGGGGGTGCCTGGGCGTCCCAGAGGCAGTGCACTGGCTCATGTGGCCCCGGGCTGAGGGGTGTGGAAAGCCACACTCCTGGAGACGCAGAGCCGGGGACGCCCGTCACCACCCACTATGTTCACCCCACAGCCGCTCGGGGTGGTGGCGGCCGCAGAGAGTGACCGAGGGCCACGTGCCAGTCAGAGAGAGCGAGAGATGCCCCTTTGATCCTGTTGCAAGGGGCAGGAGGCCTCTGCCTGTGAATCCGAGGAGGAGGGTCTCCTGTGTGTGAACTGGGAGGGCGAGCGGGCCCTGGCGTGGAGCTCCGGGAGGCGGCGCTGGGGAAGACGCGCTCGCGGCCTGCTTGCCGGCACGTGCGCCTGGCGCCGCGGAAGCCTGGTTCTTCCGGCGGGGCGCATCTCGGTCGGGATGGACGGGCGGGGGGAGGACATCAGCTGCCTGGTTGGCTGGCTGGACGTGTGGGCCTGTTTGTTTGATGGGGGCTACGGCGGAAGCTGAGAAGCCGCCGTTTCCCATCAGCGTCGGAAACGCCCAGAGTCCTGTTTCCAAGCAGTGATTTTTTTTTCCCCAGATAGTTCAGGGTTGGGCTGCGTGTGTTTTCAGGGAGACTATCTTTAAAGCCTTTCATTGAACTTGTTACAATGTTGCTTCTGTTTCATGTTTTGGTATTTTGGCTGAGAGCGTGAGGGATCCTACCTCTGGGACCAGCCACTGAGCCTGCCCACCGGCGCGGGAAGGCAGAGTCCTAACCGCTGGACCACTGGGCAGGGCCCGCAGACGGCCTTGCTTTGTTCTAGGGGCACAGCCTTTCTTTCCAAATGACATTTTTGGTGACGCCTTGGTACTCGAAACAGCTGAAGAGGGTCGCAGGGCCCTGCCCCGCTCAGCCTCCCACCTGCCTGCCCCGGGCCGGCCGCCTCCCACCAGCACCGAGGACCCAGGTGTGTGTTGTCCTGGAGATGGGCCGGGCGGTCGTCCCCGGAGATGGGGCTCCTGCTTCTTCTCCAGGGAGAAGTCAATCGGGCAGGGAGCCTGGTAAAGCTTCCTCCTTGGGGCCGAGACACAGACCTGCCTCTTAGAACGCCCAGCTCTTTGTTAGCAGGCGTGGGGTGGGATGAGGGGCGCACCGGCTCGGAACCTGGGTCTGTGTGTGGGGCGGTCCGAACCTGCATGCGTGAGGGGTTAAAGGAGAGGTTTCCGGTTGTTACGAAACTTTTTATTTTTAATTTAAAATTATGACGAGAAATTAGGTGATAGCTTAGCAGCGCGTACATTCACATTGCCCTGCAGTTGTCACCACCGTCTGACTCCAGAATGTCCCACCTGCCTCCTAAACTCTGTCCCCAAGAAATGCCGACACGCCGGTGCCCCCCGCTTCCACTTTGTGTCTCTGGGTTTGGCCGCTCCAGGTGCCTCCGGGCCCTGCCGTGTCTGTCCTTTTGTGTCTGGCTTATTTCGCTCAGCATCTTGGCTTAAGGATGGACCCACACCGTGGCAGGCGTCAGAACGTCCTTCCTCCTCAGGACTCTCAGGACTGAGGCACGTGTGCAGAGGCCGCGTCTTGCTTGCCCCCCGTCCGTCAGGGGTTGTTTCCCACTTTGGCTGCTGTGAGTGTGGCTGGAACGCGTTTCTGCTTGAGCCCTCGCGACGTGGTCCCCCTGCGGGAGTGCCCAGCGCCACGCGGCGGCCGTGGATGAGCGGTGGGGGGTGGAGCAGGGGGCTGATGGGAGGCAGGGGTCCTTGGCAAGGCGGTTGTCGCCAGCCGCCTTCTCTGCCTGCCAAGAAAACTTGAGCCAGGCGCCCCTGGACGGGGCGCCCCTCCGGTGAGGTCCCCGGGAGGTGGTGGGGTGGTTTTCTGGGTGAGCCACCTGGGCAAGTCAGCGATGAAGCCAGTGTCGAGGTGGGCCGGCACTCCCGCGCCTGTGTGCTTTTGACGCTCTGCTTCCTGAGGGGAGCAGGGTGGGTCAGTGCCCTCTTTCCACCAGCCCCGGCAGGTGCTGAGCCTGGCCCTGGAGTGGACTGGGGCCCTGCCCCTCAGCCAGCAGGTTGGGACTCGGGGTGGGAGCTGGCCGACAGGGATGTGTGAGGGGACTGAGGGACCAGGAGTCTCGAAAGCAGGCAGGGACTGAGTCTCCGGGCGTCTGCCCTTTCCTGGAAACCTGGCTCCTTTTCTAGACTAACCAGAGTCCATTGAGTTTTGCCAGCTTCAGGAAGTCTGGCCAACCTGGCCTGGCTTCAGAACGTGGATCCCTGGTTTCTGCAGAGCCTAGGTGACTCCCAGCCCCTTTCTCTTGAGTTCTCAGCGTCCACATTGTTCACGAGTCATTAGCAGTGTTTATAAACTCAGACCCAGGAATCCCACCCTAGATTTTCCTAGGGAAATAGGACCTTTTTTTTCCCTTTTCCTTTTGGTATTATCGTATGAGCTGACTCATTGTGTCCATAACAGTGGAAAGCTGGAAAGGAGCTAGTAGGAAAGGGGTTACGTGACCTGGCTGCACTGCGATATAATCAGCTCGTGGGGACGGTGAAGATCTGCAGGCGTGGGGCCCCAGCTCCCGGGTGAGGAGGAGGGACGCGTGGAGCCGAGCGTCTCAGGGTTTGCATTTGTCGTCGTTTGCTGTGTAACAAACTGTCCCCACGCTGAGCGGTTTCTCTCTCCTGAATCCGTGTTGGTGGGCACTTCTTCTGTTGGCTGTCACCTGGTGGGGACCTCTTGGTCCCTGTGGTCAGCCCCTCATTCCGCAGTCCAGCCGGGGTGCCTCCACACGGCAGGAGGCTGGCGTCCTCGGATACAAGCTGAGGCTGTGAGGCCCCCTGAGGTCCGGGCCGTGGGCTGCAGACCGTCACCTGGCAGCATCGGTCGGGGCCCCAGGGTGGTGGGAGAACTGGAACTGGATGCTTGTCTTTCGCGGGAGGGGCAGGCAGCTCCCCCTGGCAGGGGTCGTGGGCCCGGGCGGGCGTGACTCCCGGTGCCCTGTTGGTACTGCCTTCTCTGGGGTTTTTGTGACATGGTCACAGGGGAGGAATTTCTGGGATCTCAGGGAAATGAACCTCGGTGATGGTCACCAAGGTGAGGACATGGGCAAGTCGTCTGTAGAGTTTGGCCGCTGCCTTGCTTATAGCATAGGTTTAAAATAAAAAGTTCTCTTCACGCCAACCATGGGGCGCCTGACTTGAGGCTGACGGGAGTGGGGGCCCAACTCTTCGGTCTTTTCGATGAACAGGCGTGGCTGGTGCAGCACGCTGGGACCTGGACTCTGGGAAGAAAGCACGTGGCCGCCCTCCGGCTCCGGCTCCATGGTGCCACGTCAGCTGGGTAGAGGGTGGATGGACCGCACAGGGGCCTGGGCCGTGGGGGCGTCGATCGGCCACCTCCGGGCGGCAGGCGTGGGCTCCAGCGTGCCTGCCTGGGGGCGGGGGCGGGGGCGTCTCGGGCGCTGGTGTCTGAGGGCAGCGCCGTCCGGCCGGCTGGCCTCCGGGCTCCCTTTTCTAGGTCATCGTTGTCCTAAACACAGGGCTCTCTTCTCTGCTCCCAGGTTTTTTTTTTCTGTGAGTTTGAAATAGTTTCAGAATTAAAAGTTAAGCAAATAACTACACGGAAACCGCGCTCCACCTCCACGTGGATGCTTGGCTGTAGGGAGGAAGGCGTTCCCACGCACCCAGCCGGCCGCCAGCCGGGTGGGTGCGGCCCGGGCACCCGGAGCCTGCCGGACGGAGAGCCCGGCCCCGGCCCCTCTGAGCAGGGCGCTTCCTCCCGAGTTGCATGGGGGGCCTGCCCCTGCTCCCGGTGCTCTAGTCTTCCTGCTCTCTGGCCCCGGGCACCCTGGCCTTCAGGACCGCCCCTCCCCGCCCCCCAGTTCCGGTCTGACCTTCAGGCCCTGCCAGTTCTCCCGGCCCGCCCCTCCCCACCAGGCGGGCGGGACGCCCACCCTCACGGGCTCCTGTCACCTCATGTCGCCCCCCGGCTCCAGCCGCCTCAGCGGGGAGGCAGACTCGCCTTGACCGCCCATGCTGGACTCCTCGCTCACGAGGACCTTGCATCCTTGATTGGCTCGCCTTCATACAAACCAAAACGCCCGACGAGACGTGCTGGGCCGGGACGCGGCAGGCATCTGCTGCTCTCTGTGGGGATGCCTGCCCCCCTCCCCCGGGAGAGCCTGGGCGCCCCGGAGCGACTTGGGGCGCATAGTAGGTGCTCAGTTAACATTTGCTGGAGGAAAGGAGCCTGCCCGCCTCCCTGGCTCAGTGAGGGCCCGGGCAAGTTTGAGACGGGCTGTCTCCAGCCTGAGTGGGAGGCAGAGACTCCAACCCTGGAAGGTAAAAAGGTGTAACATGGCAGCTTTCAGCAGACGGCGGGACAGGCCTGTGGACAGCCGTAAACTGCGCGGGTCCCGAGTGCTGAAAGCTTGGAGGTTGCTGAGTGCCGGGAAAGCTGGAGCAGAGGCTTGTTCCAGCGCTGGCTGGGGGTGGGGCGAAGGAAGGGTGAAGGGGCGCCGGGAGACGTGGCCCGGGTGGAAGGGGACTGCTCGTGTCCCCAACCAGGCCAGTGACTTGCGCGTGAGCAGAACAGGCAGGCCGAAGCTGGGTTGTTGGGCCCGGACGCTGGGTTCCTGAGCCTGAGCCTCGGGCAGAGGTGGGGCGGAGACCTGGATGGGTGGGATTCCCGCCCCCGCCCTGGTCCCCCTGGGTCTCTGGGTGGCAGGTCTGTGTCGAGCAGGGGGACGCGGATCCCCTAGAAGTGGGAGCAGGGCTCGATCCCGTGTGGGTCCTGACATGTGCACGTCCATGTGAACGTGCGTGTCTGAGTGCGTGCAGCCCTGGGGCCGGCCCCCAGCCCATCTGCACGGCTGTCTCTGAGCCTCATCTCAGAGATGAGGGTGCTGACTCCCTCCCGTGCCCCTGAGATCCCGAGACAGCGCGTGCCCGGCCCTGCACGTTGAGGGGTTCATCCTCGAGGCCTGAGATCCCGAGACAGCGCGTGCCCAGCCCTGCTCATTAGGGGTTCATCCTCGAGGCCTGGGGCCCCTGAGATCCCGAGACAGTGCGTGCCCAGCTCTGCGTGTGGGGGTTCATCCTGGAGGCCTGGGGCCCCTGAGATCCCGAGACAGTGCGTGCCCGGCTCTGCGCGTGGGGGGTTCATCCTTGAGGCCTGGGGCCCCTGAGATCCCGAGACAGTGCGTGCCCGGCTCTGCGCGTGGGGGGTTCATCCTCAAGGCCTGGGGCCCCTGAGAGCCCCGGGAGGCAGTGTCTGCGGTGGCAGCAGCTGCTGGCCAGGTGTGCTGCCTCTGGTCCTCGTGTCTACAGCGGAGCTGTAGGCTCCTTGTTCTTAGAGAGACGCTGAAGGTTTCTAGCGGGAAGGCCCTGTGTCCCGAGCCCCAGAGCTGGCAAGTTGAGTCGCAAAGCGGGGTTCACGCCGGTAGGTCTGCCCAGCTGAGGCCGGCTCCTGGAGAGCCTCATGGGTCTAAAGCCACAGCCTGAGCTGGACCAGTTTCAGACACCCTGGGACTGAACTCAGAGCGGGGTGGGGGGGCGTGCGCTGATACCTGCTATTTGACACTAGAATTTGAGGCGTATTCCACCTGAGCAGAAGTCAGGGCTGAAGTCTTGTCTCTACTCGGGAAAGCGTTCTGTGACCCCCCGACTCCCCAGAGGCCCAGGAGCTTGCCCACCTGGACCCGCACATTCAGAGCAGGAAACGTGATGCCCTGTTCCCAGCCCCTGACACCCCCGTCCCAGCGGGCTCCTCCAGTCATCCCTGTGGAAGAGAGAGACAGTGGACAAGGTGGGGTCCCTGTGGGCCGGCCGGCTTCCCCGTCTCCCCATTCCCACCAGTGAAATGGGGATAATGACAGCCGCACGCACACCCTGGGGGTGACGGGGCAGGCCGCGGGGGTCCCCTGCTGGAGCGAGAGACGCCAAGAAGCACAGGCATCGTTTCCCCTAGTCATCAGATGCCTCAGCTGTTCATGTGGCCCAGCCCACGAGGGCTTCTGGCTCCGTGTCCCTGGGATCCACACCACGGCCCCCACACCCCCACCCAGCTTGCCCAGGACCCTCGGTGCCGCTGTCTGCGTCCACGCCAGGCAGCAGGCTCTGCTCTGGGGGACGGGGGCGGGGGCCACTAGCTGGGGGCAGGGGCGGTGCTGGGAAGCGTGGTCCCCATGTTGGGGGCTGGGGTCACACGGGGTGTGGGCCACTCACTGGGGGGCGGGGGGTGGTGCTGGGGAGCGTGGTCCCCATGTTGAGGGCTGGGGTCACATGGGCACAGGCCTGTGGTACCCGTCAGGCCTCCCGTGAGTCTGGGGGACCCTGGCCTGGCGATCCCGTCCCTCTTGTCCCCCCTGAAAGCTGAATGCGCACCCCTACCTCCCCCAACCCTGGTCTCAGAGCCTCTCACCAGGAAGGCGTGGCTCCCCCACACTGTCCCCGACCCGAGAGGGGCTTCCCTACCCCCTGGGGCTCAGGGTGTCAGAAGCAGCTGAGGAAGCAGGCGGGAAACAAGCCATGAAGATCTCGTCCAAAGGCCTCGGGAGGACTGGCCTCGGCTCTTGACCTGAAACTTGAAACTGTCAGTGTGGGAATTACCGCCTCTGGTGATAATCCCAGTTGTCATCGCGAGCGCCAGCCTGCCCTGGCCCCATGGCTCAGTCCCCAGTCTAGCTGGGCACTGGTCCTGCTTCCCCAACCTGCCTGGCCGTGCCCACGACAGGCACAGCTGCCAGACCCCGACTCGGGCGGGGGCCCACCTGCAGGCCAGCCTGGAGAGCGGGTCCTCACGGGGGCTGGGCCATCAGTTCTGAACGCCTTCGGGGAAAGGCGAGTCCTCCAGAGAGACTCAGCCCATGGATACAGGCAGCGTGGATCCCCACGCCGCAGGTGGCCCCGGGCCCACTAGGAGGAGGCCCTTCTCCCAGGAATCAGGAGGACACGGCAACTGGAGGGGCTCCCAGGGGTGCCTGACCCCAGCCGCGGCGCCTAGGACATCTTCCAGAAATGCCCCACGTGGTGGAATCCCAGCCCCGCTTACCCAGATCACGCACACCTCAGGCTCACAGTTCCTGGAGTCCTGTTTTAAAGCCATGGGATCTGAGCTCGGACTCGCAGACAGGCCTGGAGAAGACAAGCCCGATTCCTGGGCCTCAGGTCGCCGACCGCAAGGTCTCTGTCCGTCGCAACTGGGCACTGCCAGCCCCCTGCCAGGAGTGGGGATGGAGGCCATCCGGGTCGCCCACCCACATAAGAGCCTGGTACCCGCCGCAGGCCTCTGTGTGGCAGGCCCTTTCCAGCCACTTTCTCCAGGAAGGAACCAGACCACGTCCCCCAGCGCCCTGCCAGCAGAAAGACCCTTCCCACACCACAGACTTTCTAAAGTGTCTCCGAGGCCCAGAGTCAGCCCTAGCCGTCTCTGGGTCTCACCTCACTCCAGCCCAAGATGCACCTGCTCCCGGCTGGGACCAGGGCACGTCCCCCAGGGCGGCCCGATAGGGGGCGGCCCGATCTGAACGGCTGGACTTGGGCCGGCAGGCCCCCAGAGAGCTGCCTGTGCAGTGCAGACGGGCAGCCCCAGCCTGCTAGCTGCCCGGCCACGATGTGTCCTGGGGGAAGATGGCCGAGCCCTGAGCCGCGTGGAGCCGGACAGGGGCTCGAGGATCTCGTGTGACAGGACCAGCCTTTCTCAGGGGGCTGGCACTTGGGCCGGCCGGCGTCCACCGAAGGGTCACGGGGGATGACTCCGAGCCAGGTGTCATGCCAGCCCCTCACTACTGCCCCCTTCGGTCCTAGGGAGTCAGCTCCTGCAGGACCACCCCTCAGCCTTGATGGGGGGGCACTCTGAGATGCCCCTCCCTGAAAAATCTGACACCCCCGCCCCCAACCCGGCAGAAGGCCCTCTGGTGGATTTTCTCTCACCCTCTGTGCCTAAGAGCCCCCTGGCCTGCTTCCCAACCTGCATCCAGACGCCAGAACCCACGTCCGAGTCCTGTCCCACCTTCGGCCACCGACCAGTGGGACACACGGGCCTTGCAGGCACCATCCCACCCCTCCAACCCAGGGCCGGATCAGAAGAAACACGCCACACCCACATGCCTGACGCCCGGCTCATGGAGGCGCCTGGACGCACGAGGTGAAGTGCTGGGTACCAGTGCCATCCGGGCACAGACCTTCCCACACCCCCGCAGCATGGCGGCACTGTGTCCCCCGAGTCGGGCGTCTCCCCTTGAGGCCAAGACAGGCCGGGACCCATCAGGTGGGCCTGCTGACCAGCCAGAGGGTCCCAGAGATGACCGGCAGCCCCCAGCCGGGTCAGGCTCCATCTGTCCCAAGGCTCCAGCTTCTCCGGCTGGCAGGATGGCACCTGAGCGGCACCTGAGCGTCTGGCTTGGGGCAGAACTCCACGTGCCAGGGCCTGCCACCGCCCAGCTGGGTGACCCGGGCCGCTGGTCATGTCTCGCTGGGCCCCAGGCTTCTCATCACCAGAAACAGGACTCAGCCAGTCTGCTGGCCACAAGTCCTGAGGAGGAGGTGCCAGCACCCGTGCTTGGAAAAGCGGCATTCAGAAGGTGCCTGCCGCAGGCCTGCGGGATCCGCAGATGCCGTCCTGGGCTGAGCCCTATGCCCCCCGGCTCCCAGCTGCTGGGGAGCGACATGAAACTAGGGGGTCACGTCACGCTGAGGTCTGAGCCAGTGGGTGGCGAGCAGGTCCCCGGGAGAGGAGGCTGGAGGAGACAGGCAGGGCGGCGTGCAGGGGGCGAACGGCCTTTGGACAGGCAGGGTGCGCCCTGGAGGGATGGGGGAGACCCCAAAGACTTCCTTTCCTGGGACTTCCACCCCCGACCAGCCCCCTCCTCCCCCCACTCTAGCCTGGTGTCCGCTCCCTTTCTGAAACCGGGGCAGAAGCGTGGGAGCAGGTGTAGGTAGGGACGTAACTGGCGAGCCTGCCTGCTCCACGGTGTCCAGGGAGGGACGCAGGGTGCTGGATTCCAGGCCCGCTCCCACGGCCATGGGCGGGGGTGGGGCAAGCACAGTCAGGTTAGCCCCCCGGGACAGACCCCCACACACACCCCTCCACACCTGGCTCTCGTCCAGGGTGCATGGCCCGGCCTTCTGCGGACGGGACGGGGCGGATCAAGTCAGATGCAAAGCCCCTCCTCTGCGAGGCACTTGCCACATGCCGGCTGTTACGGCCCTAACTGTGGGTCCCAGCCCAGCCCTACAGATTCCTTGAGTCACTCCAGCTGACAAACGAGAGAACCCCATAGAGGGTGTCTGTCAGCGCCTGACGCCCCGCCGCCGCCCCGTCCGATGGTCCCAGACCCTCCGCCACCACCGCCCCCACTGCGGAGAGGCAGGAGCCCTGAGCCACGAGGGGCATGTGCCACCAAGGACTGCCCTGTGCCCGGCCAGATGGGGCAGGTGGCCCTGGCATCCAGGGACGGGCGCAGGGCACGTTCCTGCCGGATTCCTGCCGTGCGGGGTGGGTGACAGCTGTCCGCGGGGCTCTCCAGGCGACCAGGAAGGCAGGTCTGGCACGTGGGACGGCTTCTAGGCTCCTCCAGCCTCAGGAATCTGCGTGTTGGCAAAGATGTCCACGCCTGGGGGGCCCAAAGCCTCCCCACCGCCCCCAGAAATGCTGGCAGGAATTTAACGTGCAGCTGTGGCCGCCCCGCCGGGACTGCAGAATCCACAGAGGAGGCTGCAATGGGGCAGAGACGAGGCTGAGCGGGGGGCATGGCCCAGGGTGGCAGGGGGTGCTCCCGGCATCGCGAGCTGGACACTGAGTTGTCGGGGCCCTGGGGCTCCCCGAGGGCAGGCCTACAGCAGTCAGCTGGGCCAAGCTCGGGGGCTCCCACAGAAGCCACTGGAGAGTTGGGGGAGTGGAGTCACCAGCACGCTCAGAAGGTGTGGGGCGGGTAGCAGGCAACACCGGGAGCACCTTCACACACGGGAGACTCCTGGGCGGAGTTGTGAACGCCCGCCGCCCTTCCCCACTCACCACGGCTGTGCTTTCTGCACAGAGCTCGTGCAGGGGGCTCATCCAGGGGTCCGGAAGGGCGGGGTAGGGACCTCACGACCTGAGGGACGTCCTGGCAGTGACTTTGGTGGGGGTGGGGAGTGTCTGTTTTTGCTTTTGTTTTTAAACTTTCTCTTAGAATAGTTTTGGCTTAACTTTGAGAAGAAGGTCCCGAGGTTTCCCATATGCCCCCACACGGGCACAGCCCTACCCCACCACATCAGCACCACCCCCCACACGGGTGGGACATTTGTGGACAGTCTGGTTTCCTCTCAACGGGACCTGCTGGGACCCCACCCCACCCCACTCCACTCCTGGGGCTGACAAGGCCACCCAGGGGCTGCCCTGACCTAGCAAGGGTCTCAGCACAGCGCTTGGACCCTACGAGATGGCCCCCCTCTGCAGGAGCCTTCAGTTCGAGAGCTGTCCCAGGGCCTCCTTGGTGGTGCGGGGGAAAGGATCCACCTGCTCCCCGATCCGGGACGATCCCACAGGCCCGGAGCGGCTAAGCCCCGGAACCACACCCGCTGGGTGCACTTGCTGCAGCTGCTGAGGCCTGCGTGTGCCGAGCCCCTGCTCCGTATCAGGGGAAGCAGCTGCAGTGAGAAGCCCGTGCCCAGCGACTAGAGAACTCCCCGCTCGCTGCGGCGAGAGAGAGCCCGTGTGTGGCAGTGAAGGCCCAGTGCAGCCGCAGATAAAAACCGTCCCAGAGACCAAACCTGCGACAACTCAGGGCCCTGGGCGCTCTCAAAGGGCTGCGTGCTCCTGGGGTTTGGCCAGCTATCGATCTGGGGGCATCTCGGGAGAGCGCGAGACACTGAATGAAAAGCGGCAGAAGTTTTCTTCTGGGTGGGAGAGCTGACGAGGCCAGCGCTGGTGACGCAGCCGAAAGCCCAGCACTGAAGGTGCAGTTGAAAGTGGCTTCTCCTTGGCAGAGCCTCCCTGGATGGCAGTGTGTCCTGCTGCCCTGATGGCTCGTCTGTGTTTCAGCGAGCTCGCAGTCCAGATGTCCTTCCTTCTGGCCCCCAGGCAGCTCCCATGCTTGCCCACGGCCCGTCCTCTCTGCGAGGCTGGACCCCAGGGTGATGCGCCCGGGGGCTCCCTCCCGCCTCCGCCTGAAGACCGTGCTCGTTGCTGTGCCAGGCAGGCACCTTCAGTGCCAGTCTGCATGCACGCTGTCCAAAGCCGCATCTCCAGTGCTTTCTGCCAGGCCCTGCTCTCCGTCCCTTCAGGCGCTCGGCGTGTTCAGGCAGCTCCAGGTCCACGTGGCTTTTGGCTTCGAGAGGACTTTTCCAAGCTCAAGGGGAAGATGTGTACACAGCAGGCCGCTCTCTCGCTCACTGCCCTGTCGCTCAAGCACATACAGGGCCGCCTCCAGGTCACCACCCGCCGGCCCCTGTGCCTGGCCTCCAGGCCAGGTCTAACGTCACTCCGCCCAGCCCTGGGCCTCCGGACTCTCTCTTTCTGGCCCCTTTCAGGTGGAAATGAGGGTGCTGGCATTTTCATGGTAAGGCTAACTCAAAAGATAAAACTGCCTGTCTTATATGTAGAGCCGTCATGTTGGGGCCTCTGCACCTCTGCATTTTATCCTGAACGGGGTGTGGGGAGTCAGACACCTTGTTTCTGCAAAGAGCCAGCTGTTAAACCTTTTCAGCTCTGCAAGCCAGGTGGCGTCTGTTGCAGCTTCTCAGCCTCACCATCCCAGATTGAAAGCAGCTGTCCGTCTTGCAGAGAGTGCCGCGTTCTAGTAAATCTTTATTTACAAAAAAGCAAGCCTTGGGCCAGACCGAGCTGTCGCTTGCTGACCCTGGCCCCAGTAGGCAGGAGAGGCCGCCACCCCCTTCCTCTCCGGTTTCATAACCTGGCTGTTCCTTGCCGTCACCGTAGACCCAGGGATTTGTCACACAGCTTGGGCACCGCTTCGTCTCTGCCAAGAACTCATGGACGCAGGCACCACGCCACAAGACAAAAAAAAGATGGTGGCGGCGGCCTTCACGTGCGCGCGCACACTCAATGAAAGAACAACTCTGGGTCCTGTGGGAAGAGCATCTTCTAAAGGGAAAATTCACGGCAGCAGAAAGCCCGAGCCAGGATCTCGATTCATGCGCAAGAAGAGACTGTGCTGGAAAACAGCACACAGGACGCTCGAAGGAAGTGAATCACGGAGCCTGAGGAGGAGGTTTGCAGGGCTTCCAGGAGACGCCGCACCCTGCCCCGCCCGGGGAGGGGCCCCCACTGCAGCGGGGCCTCCGGCTCCCCGAGAAGGGAGCAGGATGTGGGCCGGGAGCCGGCCAGCCTGGGTGGAGGCTGCGTCTGTCGGTTTTGCTTGCCTGATTCCAGAGAGCTCTAAGGCAGCCGTCAGAACTGGCGCGGCGTGAACCAAGACCACAGCAGGGAACTGTGAAGGCCCGAGGAGGGTCTGAGGCCCTTGGGGTGCACCAGCCATACTGACGGGCCCCCCAAGCTCCCTGATGGCAGAGCCTGGGAAAGTGGACGAGACCCGGATGCCCACTGCTGTCGGGGCGGGGGGGCAGCGGGCAGCTGGGGTGCAGGAAGACGCAGAGGCTCAGAACAAGGGCCCTGGGCCGCCCCGGCCCCCTCACAGACCCCCAGGGACGCCCCCCAAGTGACTGCCCCCATCAGACCCCAGCATAGATGGGGAGGTGCTCAGACCACGCCCCGAGTCCCTGACAAGAGACCTGGGAGCCGGGGCCCTGGAGTCTGACCTCTGACCCGGCGGGGGTCGTGGCCAGCCGGCTGCCAGCCTGGTCAGAGAAGCAGGCTGGGGGTGTCCACCGAGTGAGTGGACCCCGGAGATGCACAGAGAAGAAGCCCCCAAGTAACAGGCGTGTGTTGCTCTGGGCCCCCAGGCCACCTTTGGTCCAGGCCTGTGCTGTCATGCGTCCCCCTGTGTGTGCGTGGAAGGAGGGTGCCCGAGACTTGGGAAGGCACAGCCCCAAGCTGCTTTCCCTCACTGCTCCACACGCAGCTCGGGGAGCTGGTCTTGGGCCCGCTGGAGGCGGCTGGGGGCATGCCCTCCCGTGGTGGCAGCCAGGCTGGCTGGCCCTGATGCCCGGTCTCCGAGGCTGTCCCTACTCCCGGATGCCCAGAGGGCCAGCGAGGGCTGGGCTCCGGCACCCCGTCCTCGGCTCATCAGGAGCTTCTCTGGCAAGGGACCCCTCCCTCCCCAAGGAGTAAACGGGTCATCCCCAGGCGGACCCAGCGCCACGGCAAGTGGGCAGGTAGGCCACCTCGCAGGCTCTGCCCACCCTGCCGCTCACACGGTGGCTCAGTCAGGGATGCCCCATCCTCCCGGAGCCAGAGGTGAAGCTGAGTCCGGGAAGAGCAGCGTCCACCCCGTGGGCTGCCAGCCGCTGCCCACAGAGTCTCCCGAGAGCCCTGCGGACAGGTAACCAGGTCAGCAGGGCCGATGCCCACTGGGAGGCAGCTCTCCGGGTAGGAGCATCCTGAGGACACCGGACGGGGGTGGTGCCCAGCGCAGGAGTGACTGTGTGAGGCGGCCAGTGCCCAGGGACCCGCACCCACGCATCTTTCTGTTGTGCAGTCTGTGCCCGGGCAGCCCATGCGGGCTTCCTCTGAACCACGTGGGCAAGAAAGAGAAACGGGCCTTCCAGGCTGGCGGCCGAGACAAGGGCACCCGGGCAGTCGCTGTGGGCTGCCTGTGGCCGGACGCCAGGGTCTTTGCCGCTGGGAAAGTCAGGGCCAGGCCCCACTCCAGGGCCGTGGAGGAAGAGGAGGCGCGCGCAGGACGGCTGCTGCAGGCGAGGGTCCGGCGGGGCCTCATGGCGGGCCGCAGCTCCTGGCCAGGCGCCCAGGCCACCAAGCGGGTCCTGCCAATCGGTGGTGCCCCCGCCCCCAGACCACGCTCTGTGGCCGGGTTCCCCGTTGTCAGGCCCGAGACGCCCGGCGGTGGGGACGCGCAGTCCTCCCGGCCCTTCCTCCCCATGTCTGAGCCGTCGGCCAGTTCCTGTCGTCTGTCCACGTCGCTTCTCCCTGAAGCTGGGCCCTGTACCTGCTCCCCTGGAGTGACCATCACAAGCCTCTGCCGGCCTCAGTCCAGCTCCTCACCCGGATGTGCTGCCAGCATCTCCTGCCCCCGGGCCCACCCTCATGACCTCCGCAGCCCCCAGCTGCTCCCTGCTGTGTTCCGGCACATCACCCTCCCCAAGCATAGGTCCCCAAGGCTCCGACCCCTCCTTCCCTGGGGGCGTCCCTGCTGGTTCCTCTGTCCTGACCGGCCCTCACTCCTGGAAAGCCCTCCATCTCCTCGGCAGCCCTCTCCCCACTGGTTCTGCGGCCTCTTCCAGGCCACAGGCCGTGTCTGCTCAGCCTCCTGTGGGCGCCCAAACAAAACGACCTCAGGCTGTGGCCAAGAGGACAGGTGTGAATCGTCTCCAGTTCTGGAACAGAGGCGGGGCAGGGCCAGGCCCTCTGGAGGCGCCTCGAGAGCCCTTCCTCCACGTCCAGCTTCGGGTGGCCTCGCGCACCCCTTTGGCTTGTGGCCTCACCCTCCCAGTCTCAGTTCCTGTCCTCACTTGGCCACCTCCTCCCTCCTCTGTCCTTCCCTGGGGGCCTGGCATCTGCCCCTCACCCCGTGGCTATTTCCCTGGGGGGCCTCCTTTGCTGCCCGCCCGGGGGTCCGGGCTGGCCCTCGGTGGCCTCACCACACGACTCCCGGTGTTCTGCGGCTCTCAGGGCCGGGGGCTGGGTGCCCCTGCCATCCCGTGTCCAGCACTGCCGGCCCGAGCGCTGGGCTGCTCAGTGTTTGATTTTCTGGAGGCAGACTGCGCCATGTCAGAGTCGGGCTGCGCAGAGTCCGGGCCACGGCCCGGCAGAGGGGCTGCGGCTGCTCCCAGCTGGTCCTGCAGCCTCTGTCCGGGCCCGGAGCATCAGTGACCTTCTACCCCCACCTCCCGGGGGATCTGGGAGCCAAAGGCACAGGTGGGTGGGTCCTCGGAGCCAGAGGTCCTGATGATGTCCTGGGTGCTGTTCAGGCACGTGGGCTTTGGTGCTGGAAGGCCAGCCAAGTTGCCCTGATAATTTGGTCTCTACCCAGCTGGGTGGGACAGGCTGTGCCTCGCCCCCAAGAGCTCAGCCTGGCTCAGGGCGCCTGGGGCTGCCTGGAGGGGTGGGGCAAGCTCAGGCCCCTCTCAACTGCATTTTCTGGCCTGGGGGCGGTCCTCAGCCAGCCGGGGCCTTCTGTGCCCGCCAGGGCCTTGCCAGGCTGTCCTGGAGGTGTCACAGCCTGAGGGCTGGCAGGCCTGGCTCCTGGGTGCCCTCTCTGCCCCTCCTCCTCCCACAGAACCCCGCCACGCTGTGAGGGCCGACTGGATGGGGGGCTGTCGCACTGGAAAAGGATGTTGACCCACGTGTTGTGGTTGCAGGAAGGGACAGCTGCCAGACTACTGGTGGAAGAAGGCAAAACAGAGGAACCACCCAGCTGCGTCAGAACGCGCAGCCCCAGCTCCCTGCCCGCGGTGGCCCGGGTCCCGGTGCCAGGCCATCCTGACGTCTGTCCCGAACGACGCTCTAGCTCGTCAGGAAACAGCTAGATTATGTTCCCAAGTTCCCGGTTCAAGAGACAAAAACAGTTTTTCTGTTTTGTACGATGGAGCTGAGATTATAGAACAGAAAAGGAAACGTTTTCATGTGAAGAGCTCAGGGGCACTTGGTTTCTTCACAGTGCTGGGCAGCCAGCCGCCTCCCCTGTCCGCTTCCCGGCTTCATACCCCGGAAAGGAAGCCCCACACTCCCCAGGCAGCTGCTTGCTGTCTCTGCGGACGGGCCTGTTGTGGACGTTCATGCACATGGGGTCAGGCCGCTGCCTGGCGTTAGAGGGCTGCCCTCACTGGGGCTCAGCTGGTGAAGAATCCGCCTGCGATGTGGAAGACCCGGGCTCCAATCCCTGGGTTGGGAGATCCTCTGGGGGAGGAGAAAGGCTACCCACTCCAGTATTCTGGCCTGGAGAATTCCATGGACTGTATAGTGCATGGGGTCACAAAGAGTCGGACACGACTGAGCAACGTTTGCTTCACGTCCTGCCATAAAGTGTGAGAGGCTCACCCATGCTGTGGTCTCCTAAGCCAACAATCTTCCCTTCTGTGGACAGACCACTTTGGTGTGTCCATGCGTTTATCAATAAGTCAGGGGTTATTTTTTTGTTTTGACTAGAGTATAATGGATTTAAAGTGAAGATGGCAGATGGTGCAGAATCTTCCTGTGACGTGGGTTTGATCCCTGGGTCGGGAAGATCCCCTGGAGAAGGAAATGGCAGCCCAGTGCAGAATTCTTGCCTGGAGAATCGCATGGACGGAGGAGCCTGGCGAGCTACAGTCCACGGGGTCGGAAAGAGTCGGCCGCGACTGAGCGACTGACGCTTTCACGTTGTTGATGTACAAAGCTGTGTCAGTTCCGGGCGTACTGCAAAGTCGCCTCAGTTGAGCACGTACATATTTGTTCTGCATTATAATATAATCCATCCCTTGCTTTGGTGATGCTAGCCATCATGGTCAACAAAAGAGTCCGAAATGCAGTACTTGAATGCAATCTCGAAAACGACAGAATGATCTCTGTTCGTCTCCAAGGCAAACCATTCAATATCACGGTAATCCAAGTCTATGCCCCAACCAGTAATGCTGAAGAAGCTGAAGTGGAATGGTTCTATGAAGACCTACAAGACCTTTTAGAACTAATACCCAAAAGATGTCCTTTTCATTCTAGGGACTGGAATGCAAAAGTAGGGAAGTCAAGAAACACCTGGAGTAACAGGCAAATTTGGCCTTGGAATGCGGAATGAAGCAGGGCAAAGACTAATAGAGTTTTGCCAAGAAAATGCACTGGTCATAGCAAACACCCTCTTCCAACAACACAAGAGAAGACTCTACACATGGACATCACCAGATGGTCAACATCGAAACCAGATTGATTATAGTCTTTGCAGCCAAAGATGGAGAAGCTCTATACAGTCAGCAAAAACAAGACCGGGAGCTGACTGTGGCTCAAATCATGAACTCCTTATTGCCAAATTCAGACTGAAATTGAAGAAAGTAGGGAAAACCGCTAGACCATTCAGGTATAACCTAAATCAAAACCCTTATGATTATACAGTGGAAGTGAGAAATAGATTTAAGGGCCTAGATTGAGTGCCTGATGAACTATGGACTGAGGTTTGTGACATTGTACGGGAGACAGGGATCAAGACCATCCCCATGGAAAAGAAATGCAAAAAGCAAAATGGCTGTCTGGAGAGGTCTTGCAAATAGATGGGAAAAGAAGAGAAGCGAAAAAGCCAAGGAGAAAAGGAAAGATATAAGCATCTGAAGGCAGAGTTCCAAAGAATAGCAAGAAGAGATAAGAAAGCATTCTTCAGCGATCAATGCAAAGAAATAGAGGAAAAGAATAGAATAGGAAAGACTAGAGATCTCTTCAAGAAAATTAGAGATACCAAGGGAACATTTCATGCAAAGATGGGCTCTATAAAGGACAGAAATAGGTCTGGACCTAATAGAAGCAGAAGATACTAAGAAGAGGGGGCAAGAATACACAGAACTGTACAGAAAAGATCTTCACGACCCAGATAATCATGGTGGTGTGATCACTCATCTAGAGCCAGACATCCTGGAATGTGAAGTCAAGTGGGCCTTAGAAAGCACCACTAAGAACAAAGCTAGTGGAGGTGATGGAATTCCAGTGGAGCTATTTGAAATCCTGAAAGATGATGCTGTGAAAGTGCTGCACTCAATATGCCAGCAAATTTGGAAAACTCAGCAGTGGCCACAGGACTGGAAAAGGTCAGTTTTCATTCCAATTCCAAAGAAAGGCAAGCCAAAGAATGCTCAAGCTACCGCACAGTTGCACTCATCTCACATGCTAGTAAAGTAATGCTCAAATTTCTCCAAACAGGCTTCAGCAATACGTGAACCGTGAACTTTCAGATGTTCAAGCTGGTTTTAAAAAGGCAGAGAAACCAGAGATCAAATTGCCAACATCCACTGGATCATGGAAAAAGCAAGAGAGTTCCAGAAAAACATCTACTTCTGCTTTATTGACTATGCCAAAGCCTTTGACTGTGTGGATCACAATCAACTGTGGAAAATTCTGAGAGAGATGGGAATACCAGATCACTTGACCTGCCTCTTGAGAAACCTATATGCAGGTCAGGAAAGCAACAGTTAGAACTGGACATGGAACAACAGACTGGTTCCAAATAGGAAAAGGAGTACGTCAAGGCTGTATATTGTCACTCTGCTTTTTAACTTCTATGCAGAGTACATCATGAGAAATGCTGGGCTGGAAGAAGCACAAGCTGGAATCAAGATTGCTGGGAAAATATCAATAACCTCAGATACGCAGATGACACACCCTTATGGCAGAAAGTGAAGAGGAACTCAAAAGCCTCTTGATGAAAGTGAAAGAGGAGAGTGAAACAGTTGGCTTAAAGCTCAACATTCAAAAACAAAGATCATGGCATCTGGTCCCATCACTTCATGGGAAATAGATGGGGAAACAGTGGAAACAGTGTCAGACTTTAATTTTGGGGGCTTACTCCTTGGAAGAAAAGTTATGACCAACCTAGATAGTATATTCAAAAGCAGAGACACTACCTTGCCGACTAAGGTCTGTCTAGTCAAGGCTATGGTATTTCCTGTGGTCATGTATGGATGTGAGAGTTGGACTGTGAAGAAAGCTGAGCGCCGAAGAATTGATGCTTTTGAACTGTGGTGTTGGAGAAGACTCCTGAGAGTCCCTTGACTGCAAGGAGATCCACCCAGTCCATTCTGGAAGGAGATCAACCCTGGGATTTCTTTGGAAGGAATGATGCTAAAGCTGAAAACTCCAGTATTTTGGCCACCTCATGTGAAGAGTTGACTCATTGGAAAAGACTCTGATGCTGGGAGGGATTGGGGGCAGGAGGGGAAGGGGACGATAGAGGATGAGATGGCTGGATGTCATCACTGGTTCAATGGACATGAATCTGGGTGAACTCTGGGAGATGGTGATGGACAAGGAGGCCTGGCATGCTGCAATTCATGGGGTCGCTAAGAGTCGGACACGACTGAGCCGACTGGAACTGAACTGAACTGTGAGCTTTTTTCTGTTGGGGGCGAGCCGGGCTCCTCTGGCCCACAGCCTTCTCCTTGGGGCAGCTTCTCGTCGCAGGGCATGGCGGGCAGCGGCTGTGGCCCATGGGCCTAGCTGCTCCGAGGCCTGTGGACTCTTCTGGATCAAGGCCCAAGCCCGAGTCTCCTGTGTTGGCAGGTGGATTCTTTCCCACTGGGGAAGTCCCTGTTTACTCTCTTTTAGGTTCTTTGCTCGTACAGCTTGTCACAGAATATTGTGGAGTTCCTTGTGCTCTACTGGTCTTGCTGGTTGTCATCTTATATGGTAGAGTGTGTGTGAGAGTGAGTGAGTGTGTGTGTGTGCGCGCAGTACGTGCACCCCAGGCTTCTGGCTTGTCCTTCCTGACCTGTTCATCAGCCGATGGATGGCTGTGTTGTTTCACCTTCGGATTGTTCTGGAACTGTTGTGAAAGAACATTTGGACATTCTGGTAATGAGTTTTGGTCTGAGCATCTCTTTTCACCTGAGTCGCACATGCCTAGTACGAGAATTGCTGAGTCACATGGTTGCCAGTTTGGTTTTTGAAAAATGCCTTTGCTTTGAAGTGTGTTTGTAAATTGACTGGCTTGGGCGGCTCACACAGACAGAGCCAGACGCAGTTCCTCTCTCTCGGGGACTCACCGTCCTGTCTGAAAAACAGGCGTCAGGAAGCTCCTGCCTCCTAAGGGGATGGCGGTGGTGGTGGGGGCCGGTTTCTAGAAGCTGATATCAGTAGCCGGCCCGTGCTTGGCCCAGAGGCAGTGTAGGGCAGAGGAGCCAGCCCGGACCCCGGGACCTGCTCTCGGCGCAGGGGGCCCCGGGCCCCGGGACCTGCTCTCGGCGCACAGGGCCCTGGACCCTGGGACCTGCTTTTGGTGCAGGGGCCCCGGGACCTGCTCTGGCGCACCGGGCAACGGGTCGTTGCAGGTGCTGAGACCTCAGTCGTGTCTGACTCTCTACAACCCCTTGAGCTGTAGCCCGCCAGGCTCCCCTGTCCGTGGGCTTTCCCAGGCAGGAACACTGGTTCTGGACCTCCCCAACTGAGCCCCCCGGAGGGCCCAAAGCAGGGGGTGAGTGTGGGTCCAGGGCCAGCTCCGTCCCATGGGGACTGTGAGACCTGACCTGCCCCCCCAGCCCCCGGCTTTCTGAGCCTCTCAGAGGAGCGAGCCTATCTTGCTGGGCCCTGCCCCACCGCCAGCACTGAGGTATGAGTGCAAGAGTCCCCAGCCCAGCACCGCCCCGCTGCACTGGGCCCAAGGCCGGGACCACGGGGTGTGGGGCTGGGCAGGGAGGGCGGAAGCCCGAGGGGGCGAGGTGGAGCTGTCCAAGAGCTGAGCTGCGGAAGGAAGCCGCTGTCTCACGTGCTTTCACCTTTGTAAATAAACACGGGGACCTCTGCGGCCAGCCTGGGTCTTCCTAGCTGCCGTACCCGCAGCCCCGCCCCCCAGGGATGTGTCTTTCCTGGTCCGGAGACCGGCCGCTCCCCGCACTCTCCTTCCCTGGTGCGTTCTGGGCAGGGAAATCCACGAGCATAACCTTTGCTCCCCCAACCGAGGGCCGCCAACCTGCCAGACTCCCCCTGATGGTGGGACCTGGGCTGGGATCCGGCGGCAGCCAGGTGACTCAGGCTGGAGCTGGGGACCCTCCAGGCACTCGGCTCCAGGAGGCGCCCCCGGCGCCCTGCTCATCCACCCCCAGGACACGAACGGCCACTGGTCCAAGCTCTGTTCTGCACGTGTTCCCGGGAACCCTGTGGCGAGGTTTCCCAGGGGGCCAGGCAGAGGCTTCAGAGGTCTTGCTGGCCGTGGAAATGGGGAGGGGCCCTCAGGGGCGAAAAGGCTGTTCCTGGGGTGGCTGGTGCGTGGCCGGGCTGTCTCAGACCAGGGGGCACAGCATCTGAGGGCTGCAGGCACGTGCCTGGCGGTTCCCGGGGTGTGGTCTGCGTTGGATCAGGTCCTCCCCTCGCTGGGGGGGCCTGGCTGGCAGGGCTCGCACACAGCCCAGGAGGGGAGTGTGTGGGTGGGCAGGGGGCATGCAAGCCCAGCGGAGACGGTGGGGCTGTGTGACGCCCGATTGGTTCTACAGAGAAGGCCCAGCCTTGTCTTCATCGTCTTTATTGCTGAAGGAGCTCACAGGATGGGGGTGTCCTGGAGCCCCGATGCCCCTCACCCAGGCCTCTCCCCACCGCTCAGGCAGCACCCCCTTGGCTGTTTCGATCCTGTACTTATTTTCTGCTGCTTTTCAGTTTTTATTGTCGTGTGGTTGCCTTACACCGTTAAGCTTCTGATGCCCGGCGAAGTGAATAGTCACACATAAACGTCCACGCCTGGATTCTCTCCCGTATGGGCCATCACAGACTCCTGGGTAGGGCTCTCTCTGCTGTCGAGTAGGGCCTTGTTGGTTTTGTGTCTTAGAGACCACGGCGTGTGTATGTCCCAGTCTCCCAGTCTGGCCCACGCCACCTCCCGTCCCCATTGCGAACCGTAGGTTTGTCCTGTAAACGTCTGTAACTCTATTTCTACTTTGCCGATAGCTTCATCTGTGCCCTTTTTCTAGATTCCACGTATAAGCAGTAGTCTGCAATACGTGTTTCTCTCTCTCTGACTGACTTCAGCCCCCGCTCCGTGCTTGTGGCTGCGATTGCCGAGGGGCTGCTGGGGATGAGGCCCTCCGCATCTGCTCCCCCCGACGTCGCCTGTGGCGGCAGGGCCCTCAGGAACATGTGTGCCTGTGTGTGCGCGCGGACGTGTCCGACTCTTTGTACCCCGTGGACTTCAGGTAGCCCGCAGGCGCCTCCGTCCATGGAGTTTTCACGGCAAGAACACTGGAGTGGGTTGCCGTTTCCCTCCTCCAGGGGATCTTCCCACCCAGGGCTCGAACCCGGGTCTCGCGTCTCCTGCGTTGGCAGGAGGCCTCCCCAACCCCCCGGAGTGTGTACCTACAGCTGAGTGCCGTTTTGGTCTCTGTGCGTGTCCAGCATGGAGGCACGAGGCTCATTCTCATCGCTGTGCAGCCGTCCCCACCGTCCAGCTCCAGGAGTCCTCTTCTTCCTGAACCAGACTCTGCCCCATTAAACCATATCGCCCTGTTCCCCTCTACCTTTCACCCTGGTAACCCCTGTTCCTTGTTCTGCATATACGAGTTTGGCTGTTTAGGGACCTCATATAGTGACCGCAGAAGAACTGATGCTTTTGAACTGTGGTGTTGGAGAAGACTCTTGAGAGTCCCTTGGACTGCAAGGAGATCCAACCAGTCCATCCTAAAGGAGATCAGTCCTGCGTGTTCATTGGAAGGACTGATGCTGAAGCAGAAACTCCAATCCTTTGGCCACCTGATGCACAGAGCTGACTCATTGGAAGACTGACACTGGGGAAGATTGAAGGCGGGAGAAGAAGGGGATAATAGAGGATGAGATGGCTGGATGGCATCACTGACTCGATGGACATGGGTTTGAGCAAGCTTGGGAGATGGTGAAGGACAGGGAGGCCTGGTGTGCTGCAGTCCAGTCCGTCAGTTCAGTCGCTCAGTCGTGTCCGACTCTTTGTGACCCCGTGGACGGCAGCCATGAAATTAAAAGACACTGCAGTTCATGGGGTTGCAGAGAGATGCGACTGAGCAACTGAATAACAGCAGCGCGGTGCGGTCAGAGGGCACACCTGCCTTCCCGGGGTGGCCGGGCTCAGCCACTCCCTTTCTGAGGCCCAGCCGTGCTCTGCCCTGAATCCTGTGTCTGCCATCCCTCAGCTGCTGCTGTTTGGCCCCTGTGAATGTGGGCGTGCAGATACCTGGGCGTGACCCTCCTTTGAGTCCATACCGGAAGTGGGGTTGCTGGGCCCTGTAGGTGTTCTGTGTTTGATGTTTTGAAGGACTCTTTTTTTTTTTTTTTTTTAAACCAGTGTTGCCCTTCAGGTGTAAGAAGGAGACGTGAACTTGGTACCCCCGGAATTAC
This sequence comes from Nanger dama, assembly GCA_917880005.1. NCBI lineage: Eukaryota > Metazoa > Chordata > Mammalia > Artiodactyla > Bovidae > Nanger > Nanger dama. The sequence goes on along the minus strand of CAKJTW010000398.1, from coordinate 51,005 downwards.
TCCTTTGCTTTCTTGTGGGGTGGGGAGGGAGGCTGCCTTTTTCTCCAGGCGTCAGAGAAGGGGTTTTAGATGAGCAGAGTGCTGGGCTGACTTGCCTGCAAAGGAGGTTTCAGGTTTCACTGTGTAACCGCTTTTCCACCCTCAGCTGGAGCTGTGACTCAGCCCCCCTCCCTCCCACCTCCTCCCCCTCCCCACCGTGAGCTGTTCAACTAAGCCTCCTCTCTTGCCTGGTGTGGTTCAGTGGTAAAGAGTCCGCCTGTCAGTGCAGGAGACACCAGCTCCTTCAGTTCAATCCCTGGGTCGGGAAGATCCCCTGGAAGAGGGAATGACAACCCACTGCAGCTGTTGCTGTCGGGAAACCCATGAACAGAGGAGCCTGGCGGGCTGCAGTCCATGGGAGCGCAGAGTCAGACACAGCTTAGGGACTCAACAACAACATCTCCCAGAGACTCTAGGAGCCGTGGGGTCCCAGGCCCACCAAGGCCACGCACCCTGCTTTCCTGGGCTTGGCCTCAGCCTCGGGTCGAGCTTTATGGGAAGTGGAAAGGTTTCCCCTGGGTGTCGCTGGCAAAGGGGTGGAGGGCATGCCCTGCCTCTCGCTCTGCTTGGTTCTGGGCAGACAGCAGCCTTTCTCATCCCGAATCGTGCCTCACGCTCAAGACGGGGAATGTCGGGTGTGGGAGCTGCAGAGCGAGAGGAAGCCAGGTCCCCACGTGTTGCTCAGAAGCAGCAGGCGGGAGTGGGGGCTCTCCTCCGACATGCTTGCATGGAAACAGCCCGGGAGGGCGTGGGGCAGGGCGCGGTCATCAGAGTGAGGGGTGTCGAGTCCAGATGGGCCGGGCGGCAGATTGAGCCCTTGGGTGAGAACGTGAGGGGTGGCTGGCCGGCCAGGGCCAGCGCTGAACGGCACTGGCTCTTTAACGGATGTCCATTTGGGGAGACGTGTGCAGGGTGGGGAGACGGCTGGGTTTTTAGTTTCCAGGGCACCACCTTGGGACCCCTGGTGTCTGGCTGCAGACCTGGCCTCTCGGAGTGCCCTGGCAGGGCAAAGCTTCCACAGCAGCACCAACAGCCGGCCCCTCCTGACACGGGCCAACGGCCCTCACCGAGGGCTTGGGCTTACACCAGGCTTTAGCCCGGATGCTGTTGTGGAGCCAGCGCGAGAGGGAGTCACAGGTGTGAACGCTTGCAGGTTCTTGGGGGCGAGGGCCTGGGGTCCCAAGCCTGACCCTGGTATCCCGAGGTTCTCACTGGGGGTCCGGTGTTGACTTGACCTGGGACGTGAGCTCAGTGTGCTCATGGGCCTGGAAATCAGGTGACATGCTTAGGTCATGTTCTTCCACGAAAGAAAGAATATGTTAACTTTTTGCAACATGGTTATTTAAAAACAAACAGCTGAAGGTTTCTTGGGACGTGTGGACGCTGGCCATTCTGCGCTAATGGGAAACCGGGGCAGAGGGTAGAGCTGTCAAAGGCGGTGGGGAGGGCTGGGCGGCAGTGACGTTTCAGCACCGGGCGGGCTCTGTCCGTGGTCTAGGTTCTGGGCCCAGTTTCAAGTCGGCGAACCTGAGACGCGGACGGCTAGAGTGATCGGGCACCCTCTCAGCTGTGTTGCCTCCTGGGTGGAACCGGAGACTCGGGGTCTGCAACCGTCCTCCCCGCCCCCCCCGCCGGAAGACAGGTCCTTATTTTTATTTTTATTTTTTCAATGTGATTCCAAAAAGAAGAGGAACCCGGGATCAGACTTGTTTGGGGGATGAGGTGTGGACCGGAGTTCTCTGCCTCCCCTGCCCCCAGGTCCTCAGGAATGCTGAGTTGTGCCTTTGCGTCTTCTCAGGACGAGGCAGCGCTTGACTGTGGCCTCGGGCTGCCCCCTCAGGACCGTACAGAACCCACAGTCCAGGGGCTTCCCTGGTGGCCCGTGGATAAGACCCCGATCTCCCAGTGCTGGAGGCGCGGGTTCCATTCCCGGTCGGCCAGCTAAGACCCACATGCTGTGATGTGCTGCCAAAAAGATAAAAATGAGACCCTGAAGTCCAGGGGCCCCGAGGGTGCCGCCCAGCGTGGGGATCTTGGTCTCTGCAGCCCCTCAGATGGTGGATTGAGAGGCATCAGGGTGCCTCCGTGCAGCACTCAGCATCCTCTGCGGCTCTCACCCCAGAAGCGGCCCCGAGGACTGGGACCTCCCCTGGGCCCACAGGCAGCGCCCAGCCTGGCCTTGGTGACCGGCCCTGAGTGCAGACCCCAGGGCCCCGGGCGCAGTGGTGTGGCCAGCCCTCACAGCCCTGGGCCGGCGGGCGGTTGCCCTGGCTGGAGCCCCCTGGGGTTCCTTCACGGCCACGGGCCCAGGCCACCCCCCGACTCGCTCAGTACGTGCGGGGCCCGCCTTGGTTGCACTGTCTGAGCCCCCCGGATGATGCTGGCGGGTGCCAGGGCTGAGGGTGCCTGTTGGAGGACGGTGACCTTCCAGGAGCGGAGCTGGAGGGGTGGGGTGAGGCGAGGCGGGTGCCCGTGGAAGGCAGCGAGGCCGGGTCCTCCGGCTCTAGTGGGCTCCGGGAAGCCGGGTGCCGGGCGCTGGGCCCACCTGGCCAGGGGCTGTCCGGGCACCGCCAGCACGCGGCATTTGGTGCCGGAAGGTGTCGCCAGCCGGGACTGAACGCCCTGGAGGCTGCTGTGCCAGCACCTGCCTGCAGGGGCGTCACGGTGACCTGACTGAGCCCTGTGGGGATGGCCTCAGGGAAGCCCAGGCGCCCTTTGGAAGGAGGAGTGGCCGGGCGCCGTGAAGTGAGGCTGGAATGGGCCGGGCCCTCAGGGGCTGACGGCCCAGCCAGGAGTCCGCTGGCTAAGAGCGGCTCTGGGAAGCGGGCTGTGACCTGTGGGGCCGGGGGTGGGGGAGCACTGACTGCTGCCTGAAGGAACAGGGTGTCAGCTCTGTGGCCAGTTACCGGCCCCCCTCAATTCGGGGACAGCTTGCTCTAGGCTAAGCCAAGCTCTGCTCGTGGGGACCCTCAGCTGGGGGCAGGGGGCACAGCCTGTTTCCTGGCCTTGTACCTGGGTCGGGGGTCAGGTTGGATCCCCCAGATGGGGGCTTAGAGATGTCCTGGGCAGCAGGACTCTGGCGTTTGGGGTCCACCCTTCAGGCCCCACTCCCCCGACAGGATCAAAGGCCCAGCCTCCTGTTGTCTGGGAGGAGGCGCCCACCCCGCCCACCTGCAGAGTCAGCTGGGAAGGTGAGGTCAGGCTATACGAGGGCCCTGTTCCAGGCCCACAGGGGACAGGTGGGGTGCCCCCAGCCCCCCGAGGCTGACAGCCCTCAGCCCCTCCCCGCCTCTGACGCCGCCTGCTTCTCCACACTTGCAGATGCATTGTTCGGGACCCCGCCGGGGTTCAGCTCTTCCTCGGATCGGGCAGAGGAACCGCGCCGGGCCCAGGAGGGGCTCCTCTACATCGACGACCGCCCGCCTCCTCGCCCCACCTCGGCAGCAAGGCCCGGGGCGGCCGGGACGCGGCAGAGCCCAGCAGAGCGGTGAGTTGGGGCAGGAGGGTAGGAGAGGGGACCACCGAGGGTCCAGTCTCGCTGAGGCCCTCGTCCCGGATCTGGGTGCACGGGGCCGGGCGTGGAGGGCAGGCGCGCGGTTCCCGGGGGGCAGAGGGCGGGTGCGGGGGTCCCGGGGCTCTGACTTGGCCAGCAGGGTGCACGGCAGGTCAGGGTCCAGGACCCCCGCCACACTGGCCCCCCCTCTTGCCCAAGGAGCTGCTGAGATGGCTCACCCGCTCCCTGGGGTCTTCCTCCGGGGGCCTCCCCGTCTTTAGTGACCCTCCTGCCATCCCCTCTGCTCTGCGATGGAACTGAGGCCCCAAGGTCCGTGGCGAGTGGAAGCTGGCACCGCCCCAGGTGCCCTCCTCGCGGGCAGCAACCGTGGAAGCCTGACTCCTGATCCTCGTGGCCCCGCGCCTCAGGCCGGTGCCCCCCCGAGGCGGGTCAGGGGCCTGGCTGGGGACCCCTTGACCTCCTGGGCCCGCCCCTGCTGGGCTGATCGCGCGTGTTGCCCCCGATGACAGACACCTCCCTCCTGCTCAGCTTGTTTCTGGGGCATCTTCACCCCGGGTTTAGCAATGAGACTGAGGGCTGTGGTTTCCCCGTGGCTGGAAGCACATCTCCTCACCACGTGGCCCCGCCACGGGGCTGGCGCCTCGCTCAGGACTGCCGTTTTCCTCTGGCTTCTGTGATTTCTGGCCTCCCTGCCGGCCCAGACGGCAAAAACATCTGCCTGCAGCGCGGGAGACCCGGGTTCAGTCCCTGGGTCGGGAAGGTTCCCCTCTAGAAGGGAAATGGCCACGCGCTCCAGGATTCCTGCCTGGAGAATCCCGTGGATGGGGGAGTCTGGCGGACTGCGGTCCGTGGGGTCTCAAGAGTCCAGACGTGATTGAGCCGCTGACACTTCGGCTTTCACCACTGCCTGGCAGGCTTCTCACCCTGAAACGGGGGCGGTGGGTAGGCGCCTGTGTGAACACATGAACGCATGCCTGCCTGGCGCGGTTACCCACACGGCCAGCCCCAGCGTTCCATAGATGAAGAGATGGAGGTTCAGAGAGTCGGAGTGATGGCGCTGAAGGCTTCCCCACCCCTCAGCTGAGCCGTTCGGCCCCTGCCCTTCCCTTCCTGAGGTCTGTCTCATCCTGCGTTGCGGGTGTGACTCGCGGCAGACGAGCATCCCAACGGCCGATCCCTGGACTTGGGACAGTCCTCCCTGTCTGTCTGTGGTCTCTGAGGGCTTTCTTCACCCGGCATGCGACCTCCCACCCTCCCCGAGCCCCTGCCCTCAGGCCCCCAGCACGCTGGCTTGGGGTCCTGCCCCCACCCTTTATCCCCAGTTGAGGGACCCACCTGCTGGGGAGCCTGTCCAGACCCAGGAGCCCTCAGACTCATCTCACCTTACACATGGCGAGAAGGCTGCACCTGCTTGCCGGGCCTGGGGGCTCCAGCCCCAAGCGGGCACCTGGCCCAGGGGGCTTTCAGGAGGCACCTGGGAGAGACAGGGACGGGACCGGATGAGGCATTTGTGGTTTTGTTCCGGAAGCCTCGTGGTCCAGGGCTCGGGGCCCCGGAGACCGGCAGAGAGCGCCGGCTTTCTGGGGCCCCATCTGCCACACAGGGACACTTCCCTCTTTCGTCTCTGATGGTGGGTCTGAGGACGATGCGGCTGGGGTTTCCTGGCGCCCACAGGAAGCTCTGTGGTCTTGCGGTCGCAGCTGCCCCATCCCCCATCCGCCAGGGCTGGGTGCCTGCCCGTTCCCCTCAGTCTCACCCTCGGTGGGGCTTGGCCTCCGCCGCCGAGCCTGGGACCTTCCCGGGGACCCCATGGCGATGCGGGGTTTGCTGGCCTCCTGGGGGTGCAGGCCAGGTCCATTAACGCATGCCCGCAGGGTGAGTAGGGGGTCCGCAGGGAGTTGCCTGGAGCACGGGGCGGAGGGGTGGGGGGAGCAGGTGGGCGGTAGGGTGGGTCCTGCGAGCCTAGGAGGCTGTCCCGGCGTGGAGCGTCAGTGAGAGCCTCCCTCCCAGTGGTCATCCTCAGAGGGACCGCTGGGCATGTCTGTGTTTCCCTGAACGACGACTGTGCGGTGCCAGCTGGGGACCCGAGTCCCGGGTGAGGACCAGCGGGGACACATCCCCTCGTCTCTGCGAGGAACAGTGAGGTTATGCATTCGTCAGCCCCTTGGAGACGCTGCAGAGAGGAGCGGGCTCCCGGGGCCCGGAGCAGGGCTGCAGGCCAGCACGTCGGGGTGCAGATGAGCGTCCAGACATCACCCCAGCTGCCGTCCTGGAGCGGGAGCCTTTGTTCTGCAGCCGCGCTGGCCAGCGGTCCACAATCACCTCGGGTGAGGGTGGGGCCCCTGCAGCTCTGGGCCTGGCAGCTGGCTGGCGGGCTGCCCCCTCTGCTGCCTGGCTCCCTCCCTCCCTCCTGACCTTGTCACATTGGGGGCTTTTTCCTCTCTTAGCCCCGGGCTTGCGTTGTCTTCCCCGCTGGCTCCGGGCAGTGGAGGCCTCTTCCCTTTTCCTCCAGCTTCCTCCCGCCCTCTCCGTATCCCCGCGCCTGCACACACCCTTCCCAGAGCCTGTGCCTGTGCAGGGCAGGTGTCAACACCATGGTCCCCCCTGCCCTTTGCCCCCCTCCTCCTGTCCCCTCCCTTGTCTCACCTCTGGGTTGGGTGGCCGGGCGTCCAGGCCTCTGTCTGCTGCCCCCAGTGCTTCTGAGGCTCAGGAGAAGGTTCTAATCGAGCCCTGGGCCCCACCCAGACGTTCCTTTACCCGGCCAGGCCCTCGGGAGTGGAGAGCTGGACGAGGCGCCATCCTGTCCACCCACCCCCGTCCCTGGCTCTCCAGGCCGCGGGGCTGGGAGCAGCTCCCCCTGGGCACACGAGCCTTCACCCTGGCTACGGTGGGAGGTGCGGGCAGGGCCCCTGGGAGCAGCTTTCCGGGTGCCTCCATTCAAGACGTGGCCTCTGTGGTCTGAGAGGAGGGGGTGGCTGGGCCCCCGACCCTGCACGCCTCTGCTGATGGTGCTGGGGCCCTGGAGCCAGCTGCCCGGACAGTCCTGGGCCCCGGGACCTGGGTCCTGCTCGCCTCAGGGATGAGGGTTCCCTGGGGGCCCTTGCACCTTGGTGAGGTGTGGCCACGCCCGGGCCCAGCCAGCAGCTGGGTCCTCTTTACTGGTCGGTTTATTCTGCGGATCTTGGGGAGAACCTGGGGCTCTGGGCGCCCAGCCCAGAGGCTCCCGCTGCTCAGCACGGCCTGGACGGGGCTGTGGTGTGGGACGCGGGTGTCCCTCGCGCCAGAGTGCTGAAAGCTACTGTGATGGCTACCCCCCGGACACAGACACAGACACAGACAGGAAGACGCGTGAGCACACACATACGTGCACACATACAGATGAACACATACATGCATGAACACGAACGTAGATGTGTGTACATACACATGAGCACACATGTGTGCACATACACAGGAGCACATGTGCACACACAAGTACACATGTGTGCTTGTACACACACATACGTGTACACATATCCACGAGCACACATGTGTACACATGAGATGCACACACGTGCGCGAGCATGCATATACGTGCATATACGCAGGAGCACACACGTGTATGTATGCACACAAGCACACACATGCGTGCATGAGCACACACATGTAGGCACATAAGCACACATGTGTACACATACCCACGAGCACACGTGTGTACACGCGAGACACGCACACATGTGCGCCTGGCTCATGCACACAGCGATTCCCAGGGCAGAGTGGTGGTCCAGGCAGTCTTTCTGGGTGGTCCCAGTGGGCAGCCAGGATGTGCTGTGAGTCCCAAGGATGCAGAAAGCAGATGCGGGGGGGAAGTGGAAACCCAGATCCTTTTCTCCAGTTTGCACCTGGGCAGCCAAGGCTCAGGGCCGGAGGGCAGGGGCCTGAGACAGTGCGGCTCGCAGGGCGGGCCTGGCTCATGGCCGCACCCCCCACCCCCTTGACTCAGCCCCCGGCTGCTTCCTCTCAGAGCTGCCGTTTCTCCACCGCAAAATTCATTCCCTCCCCGCCAGGCCAGGCAGGTGGGAAGGGCCAGTAGGCTTCAGGGTACGGAGGGGCTGCTCTGGGAGGTCCTGTTCCGGGCATTATGGAAACAGACAATGGTGCTCATCTCACAGGCTCCCAGGATGATGCTCGAAATCCTTCAGGCTCCAACAGTAGGTGAACCGAGAACTCCCAGTGTACAAACTGGATTTAGGAAAGGCAGAGGAGCCAGAGATCAGATTCCCAGCGTTCGTTAGACCATAGAGAAAGCAAGGGAATTCCAGAAAAACATCTACTTTATGGACTATGCTAAAGCCTTTGACTGCGTGGATCACAACACACTGGAAAATTCATAAAGAGATGGGAATACCAGGACCATCTGACCTGCCTCTTGAGAAATCTGTATGCAGGTCAGGAAGCAACAGTTAGAACTGGACATGGAACAACAGACTGGTCCCTAATTGGAAAGGAGTACATCAAGGCTGTATATTGTCACCCTGCTGATTTAACTTATATGCAGAGTACATCATGAGAAACGCTGGACTGGAAGAAACACAAGCTGGAATCAAGACTATCGGGAAAATTATCAATAACCTCAGGTACGTAGATGACACCACCTCTGGCAGAAAGTGAAGAGGAACTAAAGAACCTTTGCTGAGGTGAAAGAGGAGAGTGAAAAAGCTGGCTTAAAACTCATCGCTCAGAAAACGAAGATCATGGCATCTGGTCCCATCACTTCATGGCAAATCAGTGGGGAAACAATGGAAATAGAGACTTTATTTTCTTGGGCTCCAAAATCACTGCAGATGGTGACTGCAGCTATGGAATTAGAAGAGAAGCTGTGACCAACCTAGACAGCATATTAAAAGCGGAGGCATTACTTTGCCAACAAAGGCCCGTGTAGTCAAGCTGTGGTTTTTCCAGTAGTCAGGTACAGATATGAGAGTTGGATCCTGAAGATGGCTGAAGGTGAAGGTGAAGTCACTCAGTCGTGTCCGACTCTTTGTGACTCCCATGGACTGTAGCCCACCAGGCTCCTCCGTCCATGGGATTTTCCAGGCAAGAATACTGGAGTGGGTTGCCATTTCCTTCTCCAGGGGATCTTCCCAACCCAGGGGCCGAACCCAGGTCTCCCACACTGGAGGCAGACGCTTTAACCTCTGAGCCACCAGGGAAGCCCCAAAGATGGCCGAGCATTGAAAACTGCTGCTTTCAAATTGTGGTGCTGGAGAAGACTCTTGAGAGTCCCTTGGACAGCAGGAAGATGAAACCAGGCTTGCCTGGTGCTTCAGTGATAGAGAGTCTGCGTGTCAATGCTGGGGACGCGGGTTTCGCCCCTGATCCACGAAGACCCCTCATGCCTCGAAGCAGCTAAGCCTGGCACCACAAGTGTGGAGCATGTGCTCTGGACCCCGGGAGCCAGAGCTGCGGGGCTCACGGCTGCCGCTCCCGAAGCCTGTGCTCGGCAACAACAGAAGCCAGTGCCGTGAGAAGGCCGAGCACAACGAGAGACTCGGAGCCCCCACTCACGGCAGCTAGAGAAGATCCCGCACAGCAGCCAAGACCCAGCTCAGCCAGGAGCAAATGAACAAGTGAAGCAGCAACAGCAGACAAGGGGATCCAGCCAGCCCAGCCAAAAGGAGGTCGGCCCTGAATGTTCACCGGAGGACTGGCGCTGAAGCGGAAGCTGCAGTACTCTGGCCACCTGATGCGGAAGACCCTCATGCTGGGAAAGAGTGAGGGCCAGAGGAGGAGGGGATGACAGAGGATGAGGTGGCTGGATGGCATCAGCGACTCGATGGACACGAGTTTGAGTAAGCTCCGGGAGTTGGTGACAGACAGGGAGGCCTGGTGTGCTGCAGTCCATGGGGGTGCAGAGTTGGACACGGACGGGAGTGCCCTGAGGCCTGCGCTGGTGTGGGATGATGGGTGACGACATCCACAGACCTTGCCCGGTCGTAACCAGGGGTAGGGTCTTGCTGCTGGTGCAGTGAACGGAGGCCAGAAGTGCCGCTTGACACCCCGTGTGGCACAGGGTGCCCCCCGGCACCCAGCAGAGAATCCTGCAGTCCCAGATGGCAGCGGTGCCAAGGCTGGCACCTGCCCCGTCCGTCGCGTCCCCCCGAGTGACCAATGGCCAGTGCTCCGGTTCCACCCCAAGGACAGGGCTGTCTCTGCTCGCCTGCAGGCTGGGAGCCAGTGGCGGAAAGGGCAGGGCTCTGTCCTCTTCTCCGGACATGGGGCCTCAGCTGCCTGGCACCACCCTCGGGCCACAGCGGGGCCGGCCAGCACAGGCTGGGCGTAGGGAGGAGAACCCCAGCCAGGTGGGCGCAGGCCGTGGGCACAGCCACCCTGACCCCAGACTGCCTCATTGCCGGTCAGGAGCAGGCAGAGGACCTCAGCCCGGAGGCTGATGAAGCAGTTTCGTTGCCTCTGGAATCACCGTCCATGTCAGTTTCCCGGGCATCTGTAATAAAACACCACAGACCGTGTGGCTTAAACAAGAGAGATTGATTTCTGCCAGTTCTGGAGGCAGGACGTCTGAGGTGAAGGTGTCAGGGGGCTGGTTTCTCCCGGGACCTCTCTCCTCGGCTCAGAGATGCCTGTCTTCCCCCTGCGTCTTTCCGGCCGGGTACCTCTGTGTCCTGATCCCCTCCTCCCTCCTCCTCGGCTTGTTGAGGTGTCTATCGTAGGTATACAAGACAGTGGTTGGACATGTGTATATCGTGAAACGATTGCTAGCTATGGCTCAGCATCCATCACCACACCTGCTTATAAATTCTTTGTGTGCTAAGAACTCTCAAGATCTATTCTTTCAGCACCTTTCACGTATACAATATGGTACTGACTGTGGCAACCCACTCCAGACGGGGGAGTCCATGGGCAGAGGAGCCTGGTGGGCTGCAGTCCCTGGGGTCTCAAAGAGTCGGCCACAACTGAGCAGCTGGCCCACAGTCGCCGTGCTTACGTCCCCAGGACTTGCTTGTCTTGTTCCTGGAAGTTTGTGCCTTTTGATCACCTGATCTCTTAGAAGGGCATACCAGCCGTTTTGGACTAGGACCCAGCCCACTGACCTCGTGTGTGTGAACTTGATTACGATTCTAAAGACCCTTATCTCCAAGGAGAGTCGCGTTCTGGGGCGCCGGGGACACACCCCTGGCATGACACCGCCACACCCAGCGCTACAGTGTGGTCTTGGGCTCCCGGACCCTACCCGCCCCCACCCCCGTCTGCATCCAGGGGCCTGCCAGCTCTGTTCAAGGCAAAGACTGCAGAGTGGGGGAGGAGGGGTCCTTGCTGTAGCCCAGAGGTATGTGGGTCCCAGCGTCTAGATAGCAGGCTCAGAAGAGCAGGTTTAAGGGACAAAGGCCGTGGCCCCAGGAGACGGGGTTTCCCTTGGGCAGGTGGCGTCAGCCCCAGCCTCGCCTGTGACTGGGGAGGAGGCGGGGCCGCCCAGCCCTGGCCGGTCCAAAGGTCCCGTGGCAGCAGTGCTGAGGCTGGCTGGGCAGGTGCCGGGCGAGGCGGGGTTGTGGCGGAGAGGCCGCGGTGGCCGTGCACTGGGCCCGATGCTCCTCCCGGCCACTCCTCCCTCCTCCGTCACAGGCTCAAGGTGCGAAGGAGGGCTTTGCCTGCCCCCTGCCCGGCTCCCCACTGCCCGTTGCCCGGCGTCAAGGCCAAGGGTGGCCCCTGGCTTTGCTGGATGACTGGCCAGGCTTTGCAAGGACCAGAAACCGGGGGCTGACTGCCAGGGGACCCCCAGGCCTTCCGAGTTTCACCCCACCCAGAACCTTCTTGGGAAGCTGGTCGTCTGGGTTCCTCCACCTCGACGACTCTCCTCGCCACCCCCACCCGCCCCCTAGGCCTGACGTTGGTCCTCTTGTCGTGCAGAGTGAGCTGGACTTGGAGAAGGGCTCCGAGATGAGAAAATGGGTCCTATCTGGCATCCTGGCTAGTGAGGAGACTTACCTGAGCCACTTGGAGGCGCTACTGCTGGTGAGGGGGGGCTGGAGGTGGGTGCCGGGCGGTCGGGGCAGGCCTGGGCAGTGCTGCCCTGGAGGCCTGGGAGCAGCCCCTCCCTGTCCCCTGGAATCCCTGCCAACAGCCGCAGGAGGGCGGGACATGGCCCTAGCGCCGGAGGTCGGCCCTCCCCAGGGGGCGGTGGACACACTCATGAGACGCGGTGCCCAGCCGAGCCGGCTTCACGTTTTTGTGGCTACTGAAATTTAAAAACCGAAGGGCATGTGCGTTCACACAACCGCCGCACAGCTGGCACACGGCGAGCCCCGTCCCCTGCCACCCACCCGCCGCCTGTGCCCTCTTCCAGCCCATGAAGCCCTTGAAGGCGGCCGCCACCACCTCTCAGCCGGTGCTGACGAGCCAGCAGATCGAGACCATCTTCTTCAAGGTGCCTGAGCTCTACGAGATCCACAAGGACTTCTACGACGGGCTCCTGCCGCGCGTGCAGCACTGGAGCCGCCAGCAGCGCGTGGGCGACCTCTTCCAGAAGCTGGTGAGCAGCGGGGCCTCGCGGGCAGCGGGGAGGAGGTCGGGGGCCAGGCCTCCCTGAGCCTGGCGCCCACCACCCGCCAGGGCCGTGGTGGGGAGGGGAGAGTCCAGGCGCGTCTCACCGCCCCAGACGCCCGGGGCCGGCCGCGGGAGTGGGTGCTGGGCAGCACCCTGCTGGACCCCCACGCGAGGACGCCGAGCCAGGCTTTCTCCCACGGCCCGCCCCTGCGCACATTGCTGGGCCTCCCGGGCTCCGCCCGAGCTCTGCTCAGGGTTCCCAGGCTCCAGACGGGGCCCTCTTTGGACCACAGAGGCTGCTGACCGGCAGCAAGACTGAGCTTCCAGGCACAGCACCGGGGTGGGGAGCCGGGAGCCACCACGCAGGTGGGGACCGCGGGGCTCGTTGGGCTTTGCTGCGTGTTTGCAGTTCTCTTGAGTTAAAGGATTAGTCAGGGATTTTTAAAGAACGAGAGAAAGGCAGTTTGCGGAGGGGAGGTTGGTCATGGGCGAGGAGCCCTCTGGTCTCCGGGTGGCCCCTGACTGAGGACGTGCTGAGGACAGGCCTCCTGTGTGGCCCCGGCTTCCACAGCAGCCGTTTTAGGACCTGGAGGCGAGTTCATCGCCAGCGGCGCCTGGAGACGCGGCGCATGGTGTGGGCGGGGGCGGAGGAGGCGGCGGGGGCTGGTTTGTGTGTGGCTGGCCCGGCAGGGAGGCGGCCTCCCGGCACTGCGGGTGCTGCCCAGGTCTCCTCGAAGGCAGGCGCCAGGCCTGCGCGTGTGACCGGGCTCCCCCTCCAGGGACCTGAAATCGCAGCTCCCAGTTTGCCCGGGGCTCCTGTGCGCGTGCTCTCTCCCTGAGAGGGAACCCGGCCTTCTGGGCCTGGGTGGCCGAGGTCGCTGGGCCCCCTTCTCAGTGCTGGGAGTACACGGAGACCGAGCACCAGCCCCCAGCCCTCCTGGGCTGCCAGGACGCCCAGGTGGCCGGCCTCGGCTCATGCTGGCCCCTGCCGTTCCGCTCGGGCGTGGCATTCCTGTGGGCCGTCCCCTCTGTCCACCGCCCGGGGCTGCAGGAAGGGGAGGAACGCCTCTTTGGTTCAGATTCCCCCGCCTGGGACCCCTTTCCCAGGGCCAGAGAGCTGGGAGACCGGTACTTCCCATCCTCAAAACCCCCATCTTTGAAGACCCGTGTTGTGGGCAGAAACTGCAACCACACTTTCCCCAAATAACACTCAAGTCACCCAGAAACTTTAAAAATTAATGGTCTGACAAACCGGGATTTGCAGCGTTTGCTCTGGTCTCCCTGGTGTCCGGGATGTATGAGGTGCTGCAACAGGCAGACGGGGGAGGCGTGGCCCTGCGTGAGAGCAGCCGCCGTGGGAGGTGGGGAGCCACGTGCCATGTGTTCAACTGTGTGCCCACCTGTGTGCCCCCTGGGGCCGGGCACTGGGCATCCCCACAGACAGGTGGACGGGTCCCTGTCCCCACTGCTTTCCAGATTAGTACAGTGGGGTCGGGCTCCCCGGATGGGAGAGTCTCAGGACCCCCGAGGAGCCTACAATGCCCCAGCCCTGGTACCACCGCTCGCTCCCCAGTAGCTCATGAGCCACACTTCGTCGCTGGGAAGCCCCTTCCTGCCACTGCCTTGACTCCCTTCCTGTGGGTTAATCACTAGCCAATCGAGGCTTTGTTTCTGGCTGAATTTTTATTAGCTCAGTTTTTTTGGTTTCTAATCATTTCAAACTTCGTGAATTGTTGCAAGGATCGCACAAAGAAGTCTGTGTGCTGGCTGTGCCACTTGTAACATTTTGCTTTCTCTTTCTTCCTCTTTTGGTTTCTCTTTCTTTTTCTCTCTCCTTTGTACACACACGCACACAGTGAAGAGTTTGAGAGTAAACTGCTGATCCTGCCTTTTATCTCTAAGTGCGTCACCGTGTGTTTGCTAAGGACGTGCTCCTCCACAGCCCGGGACCGTCGTGCTCCGTCGGAGGCGGCTCATGTTGATGTGATACGTGCTCCTTCCACGGACCTCTTCCAGGCTAGGGGTCCTGTTCTTTATGGCCATTTTCCTTCTGAGTCAGGATGTGGGCCTCCGGGCTCTTTAGTTTCTTAGCATCTGTACCGCTCCCTTGACCTGCTGGTCTTCCGCAACCGTGACATTTTTCCTCAAGGCACAGGCCGGTTTGGGTCGGATGTTTTTTTTGGGAAGAGATTCAGGTTCTGTGTTTAACCACTGCACTGACGCTGTGTCCTGTCGGTGCCACACATGCTGTGGGGCGGGCACCTCGTCTCCTTCTGTCCCGTTACCCGTGCAGCTCGGGTTCTGATTGGTGCACCTGGTCCTCATCTGTCCCATTATCTACGCAGCTCGGATTCTGATTGGTGCACCTGCTCTCCATCTGTCCCGTTACCCGTGCAGCTCGGGTTCTGATTGGTGCACCTGCTCTCCATCTGTCCCGTTACCCGTGCAGCTCGGGTTCTGATTGGTGCACCTGCTCTCCGTCTGTCCCGTTACCCGTGCAGCTCAGGGTTCTGATTGGTGCACCTGCTCTCCGTCTGTCCCGTTATCCGTGCAGCTCGCGTTCTGTTTGGTGCACCTGCTCTCCGTCTGTCCCGTTATCCGTGCAGCTCAGATTCTGATTGGTGCACCTGCTCTCCGTCTGTCCATCTATCCATGCAGCCCGGATTCTGATTGGTGCACCTGCTCTCCGTCTGTCCCGTTATCCGTGCAGCTCGGATTCTGATTGGTGCACAAGTTGCTGAAACTTCTCCAGAGCCACGTGGGAGATGTGAGCTCTTGGAAGAGCGGGCAGAAGTAACGAACAAGGGGTTCTGTGTTGGTGTATTTAGGCTGCTACCGCCCAGGTGGCTCAAACAACTGAGGTCTATCTCCCCCCATTTCTAGCGGCTGGCGGTCTGAGATCCAGGCGCTGGCAGGGCTGGTTTCTCCAAGGCTCCTCCTCCATGCGTCAGTAGCTGTATTTCCTTCCCTGTGTCCTCACGTGGTCATCCGGCTGTTTCTGTGTCCTAATCTTTTATTCGCCTAAAGACCCTTGTCAGATTGGATCAGGCCCATTCGAACAGCCTCGTGTATTTTAAAACATTGTTTTTGATGTGGACCATTCTTACATTCTTTATTGAATTTGTTACACTATTGCTTTTGTTTTATGTTTTGGTTTTTTTGGCCTCGAGGCACGTAGGATCTTGGCTCCCTGACCAGAGGGTGAACCACCTGCACTGGACGGTGAAGTTCTAACCACTGGGCAACCTGGGAAGCCCGGCAGCGGCGTCATTTTCTCCCCGTCACCTCTTTAGGCCCATCTCCAGCTAGTCACATGCTCCGGGTCAGGGCTTTGACTTGGATTCCAAAGGGACACACTTCAGTAGTAACATCCCCTCGGGACTAGGCTGAGCCATCGCCTCTTCAAAAGGTCACCCCAGCCACAGTACCTCGGCAGCCCTGCTGTTCTCCCCTGCTCTGCCATCAGCCACCTGTCATATTACGCGCTTTACTTACGTATCGTGCACTCTGCTAGCCGGCCACACGCACTGTGTCTGAATGATTTGGGCAGGAGACCCTCACTGAGCAAGGAAGTGGGGAGAGAAGGGGCTCTGGGTCCCGCCGTGTGACAGGGGACCTGGGGTCTTGGACACAGCGACTTGTCCGGGTGAACGCTGTGGCCAGGGCCTCCTCCAGCTGCTGTTTTTCTCAGGTGCCCCCAGACCCTCGGTGCAACCCTCACAGGGAGCGGGGCCAGAAGACCAGACAGTGAGGAGGGCTTCTGGCCTTGCCATCCCGAAGAAACATAAAATTCGATACAAATGCAAATGCAGGTAGAAATAAAATGTAGGTCCAACGCAGAGCAAACTCCAGGATCAGCAGAAGTCTTGGGCCTCCGGCTTCCGGTGGGTTGCAGTGGAGGAGACCCAGCCAGCTGGTCACGGGGTCTGCCCCCACCTGCCCGGGCTGGGCTTTCCCTGCTGCCTCTGGAGGTCACCCAGGCCCTGGTGATGGTGGTGGCCGCAGACAAACCTGCCCCCGACCTTGGAAGTCTTGACTCAGCTGAGTGTCGGGGCAGGAGACCTTCTGTTAACGCCTTTGGCTGAGAACAGGACAAACGCCGCTTGCTTTGCAGCTGGCAGCAGAGGTCTCCCGCCTGCCAGGTGTGCCGAGTGACACCTGAGCCCAGTCGCGGGTCTGGATGGGGCTCATATCTGGGCAGTGGGAACCTGTCTTCTCTGTGGGCAGCTAAGCTGCGCATTTCTCACGTGTCTGAAGAGGTCGTAGAGTAGCAGAGCTGTGTAGCCCCTCCTTGCTGGCTGGATCTCCTTGTAGTCCAAGGGACTCTCAAGTCTTCTCCAGTACCACGGTTCAAAAGCATCAGTTCATCGGTGCTCAGCCTTCTTTGTGATCCAAGGAGATCAAACCAGTCAATCCTAAAGGAAATTAACCCTGAACATTCATTGGAAGGACTGATGCTGAAGCTGAAGCTCGAATACTCTAGCCACTTGAAGAGAAAAGCTGATTCATTGGAAAACACCCTGATGCTGGGAAAGATTGAAGGTGGGAGAAGGGGACGACAGAGGATGAGATGGTTGGATGGCATCACCGACTCAACGGACATGAGTTTGAGCAGGCTCCATGAGTTGGTGGACAGGGAGGCCTGGCGTGCTGCAGTCCAGGGTCACAAAGAGTCAGACACGACTGAGCGCCTCAGCAGCAGTAACAGCGGTGCAGCCCTCGGGCCGGGCACGGGTCCCGCGAGGTGTCTGCAGCTGGGACGAGAAGGGGCCGCCCCTCCCACCTGCTGGAGACCCTCATCTTTGTTCACTGACATCCTGGAACTGCAGCGTTTGCTGGTGGCCTGGTTTAAACGAGCAGGGTGGGAGGAGGAGATTGCTGGGAAGAGAGACTCTACCTGCCTGGGGCTGTGAGTCACCTCCCCACATGTCGCATTGGAAGCAGAAGCGTGCTCAGCACGTGGGCAGGGGAAGCAGGTGGGCGGGGGTGAGTGCGCGGGGAGCTGAGGTTCCTGCAGCCCCGCACCGGGCGGCTGCACCTGGGCCTAGGGGAGCCCAACACTGAGGGTCGGAGACCACCTGCCCTCTCCTGCACGGCACCTGTCCCACTCTCTCCCCCCTCCTCCCGCAGGCCAGCCAGCTGGGTGTGTACAGGGCCTTTGTGGACAACTATGAGGTTGCCATGGAAACAGCCGAGAAGTGCTGCCAGGCCAACGCTCAGTTTGCAGAAATCTCTGAGGTACGTGTGATGCTGCTCCGAGAGGTGTGCCCCCTCCGCCTCCCTGGGTGGGGCCGCGGGGAGCACTGTGGGCGGTCGTGAGCACACCGTGACCCCAGAGAACACGCACTGCACACCGAGGTTTGGTCGTGAACCTGTTTCTGGATGCCTCCAAGTGGGCCCTGTCAGCCCCAGCCGGGATGGAGGCACTGTCCTGAGCAGCCTCAGGCGCTCCCTGCCCTCCCAGCCGTGAGGGCCCGGCTCGGGGTCCGTCTGGGCAGCCCGGACGGTTGCTGTCTTGCGCTTGTCTATGAGGTCCCCAGGAACAGAGGGGTCTCGACACCCGAGCCAGAGGCCGACGTTGCACCTTGCGGGCAGAGAGCAGGCGGGGGCCTCGCGGTCCGCTCCTCTGGGGCTTACAGCCAGCGCGGGGGCGGGGGCTGCCTACCCACAACGGGGGTTGCAGTCTCAGTACAAGGAGGGGCCTTGGAAGAACCCCCGGAGGCAGGAGACGGGCCACCGGGGGCTGCTGGTGGCTGTGCTGAGTCCTCCCCACCCTGCCCATCCTGCTGTTCCCTGCAGTGGGGGGACACCTTCCTCTTCCCGGGGCTCATCTTCCTCAGACCCCTGACCTGCCTGCCCGCCAAGCGAGGATTCTGCATGGGAAGGCCTCTGAATGAGAACTCAGCTGCTTTTCTTCATTTCTTCCTTTTGCCTGCTTGTGGGATCTTAGTTCCCTGACCAGGGATTGAACCCCTGTCCTCTACACTGGTGGCACAGAGTCTTAACCAGTGGACCTCCCAAGGAGGCCCCGAGAACTCAGCTTCAGGAAGAGAGACAGAAGCCAGAAACAGGGCGGGCGGCTCTCCTGCAGGAGACTAGCCGTATGTGTGCCGACAGCTGCGTGCGAGCTCTGCTGCGGAGCGCTCGAGCTGTCTCATAGCCTATCGGGGGGTGGGCCCTGCGGGTCCCGGCGCTGACGTGCCCCCAGGGTGCTAACATGTGCCACCCCGTCCCCCAGAGCCCATGGCGCCCTCCCCCAGCCTGGTGCGGCTGGTCACAGATGGCGCGCGCCCGGGGCTGCAGGCTGGCTCCACGCTGCCCTCCACAGCCGCCCCGGTTGGCCTGGAGCGTTGGGTCTGTTCCTCTCATTCACTCACTAAACTAGCAGCCCTCACGCCCCCAACGGCTGGGGTGCGGGCGCTGGGTCCCCGGTGACCCTGACAAGAGTCGTGACCTTTAAGATCAGGCTGCACTTAAAGGGGGGCCACGTCCACATCCACCCAGACAGGCTTCCGCAGAAACAGGAGGAAGCGACGGCGGGACAGCACCCGGGGCTCACGGGGTCCCACCGACCACGTGCAGGAGGGGATTCGAGCCCAGACCCGGGCCCAGGAAGCAGGATCGCGCTCGGGGCAGCCAGCGGCCAGGCTGCCGTGAAGTTTTGTACCATCGGGCGGTGTCCACTCGGGTTCTCCATCCCTGTTTCAACAAAGACGCAGAGAGGGACTTCCTGGGGGTCCAGTGGCTGAGACTGTGCTCCCAATGCAGGGTTCAGTCCCCGGCCAGGGAGCTAGATCCCACATGCCGCAGCGAAGATCCTGTGTGCTGCAACTCAGCCAGATGACTAACAAACAGCCCCAAGAAACAGGCCCAGAGAAATGAGAACCACACGGGACGAGAATGAGCCACAGGGACACGGAAGGAGCAGGCCACAGGTGTAGGGGCTGCGTTCAGGGGTGGGGGTCAGAGCTCGGCCGTGGGGACAGGGGCTCCACCTCCAAGGACATGGAGCAGGGGCCCTTCATCTCTCTCGGGACCAGCCTGCGCAATCCGCGTCTGCCGTCGTCCGGTCAGCCCGAGATGTGCACGCTGGGTTCCATGAGCCCAAGCTCCCCGGACAGTAAACAGGTGAAGATGTTAGTCACTCGGTCCTGTCTGACTCTCTGTGACCCCCGTGCATTGATGTGGTCCGCCAGGCTCCCCTGCCCATGAAATTCCTCAGGTGAGCAGCTGTTCCCTTCTCCAGGGGCACCTTCCCGACCCAGGGATCAGCCCCAGGGATGAAGCCCAGCTCCCCTGCATCTCATTTATGATCTGAGCCACTGGGGAGCCCCTGATTAATAGATAACGGGAATCAAGTGAAAAGGGCTTCTGGAGTCGAGTCGGCTTGGGAGCTGCGGGGTTAAACCAAACCTGAAAGTTTCCTTAAGGCAGTCCCCCCACCCCTCGAGCCCCCTGACGATGAAGGGGCCCACATGCATCATGCCTTCCAGAGGCACCAAGCGTGGGCTGCCGCCCCGGCTCACCGGAGCAGCACCTGAACTGTGCAGATTTGAGCTCTCACGCCTGCTCCCCACTCCCCCCCCCCTGCCCTCTGGGAGCTGCTGAGGCAGGTGATGGAGGAGCCCCTTCAGAGAGCTAAACGCCCAGGAGGGGCACCAGGGCTTGGAGGTTTCCTGTGGCCCGAGAGGTTAGGAACGCAGTCTCCAGCTGGGGTTTCTCTTGCTCCCAATCCTTGCGCTGGGATTTCAGGGACGATTTCAGGCACTCATGGCCCTTTTGTTCCCTCTCTCTTGGTACCTCGGACCGAATCAGCAGCTCCTGTGAACGCTGTTATGTTGAAAAATGACCCACCCGCTAAAAAAGCTCTGCTTGCTTCCCAGGCAAGGACTTTTGCAAAGTCCGGAGAGGGGGTGGAGGCAGCATGCCTGCTGGTGACTGCCCCGAGGCGGGGTGCTCTGAACCCCCTTGCCCCTGGCCCCTTCATCCAAGCATGCTGCTTAACTGAGGCAAGGAAGCCGGTCCACGCTCCCAGGAGGGGTGCTGCCTTTGCTCTGGGTTTGCAAGATCCTCTGCGTCAGAGGTCTTGGCCAGGGCCGATACGTCCCCCTGGGGACGCCTAGCAATGCCTGGGGACATCCCAGCAGGAGGAGGGGCTGTTCAGCCTCCAGGGCATCTCACAGCAGAGACTTCCATTGCTGAAGTCGGCCCCGCCCCTCACGCTGTGACCCAGACACACCCCTGAGGTTTGCAGCGTGAGGGGCAGCTGAGGTTTCTGCCCCAGGTTCCTGGGGGTGAGCTTGCTGCCACCAGCAAGGCTGCTCTGTTCGCCCCGCGTGAAAACGCGCTCTTCTCTTTGCAGAACCTGCGAGCCAGGAGCAACAAGGAGGCCAAGGACCAGACGACCAAGAACTCTCTGGAAAGTGAGTTCTTGGTGCCGAGGCCCCTGTGTGCCCACCGGGGAGTTGGGGGGTGGCCGCTGCGAGGGGACAGGGTGCCCAGCCGGGCCCCTCTGCTGCTGCACACCTCTAGTGGTGAGGAGGGGAGCAGGGAGTGGGCAGTGGTGGGCGTGACGGGACGCGGGCAGGACCTGTGGCCGCCGCCAGGGATCACCCAGGACGCCTCCCAGGCCCCTCCAGCGCCATGGTGTCGTCCAGCGACCTTGCAGGGGGATCTTATTGTCCCTTCTTCCAGATGATGCGACAGGTTTAGGATGGAAGGACCCATGTAGAAGGCGGATGCCTGGGCAGGGGTCAGAGCCGAGTGGCGAGGCCCCCCAGGCCTGTGTTTGCCCTCCTCCCTCTGGGCAGAGTAGGCTCAGGAACGAGAAGGTCCTCCTCACTCCTGGCTGTTAGGGTCTCGGGAGGACGTTCACTCACAGAGCACTCACAGGTGATAGGAGCGGGGCCAGAGCTCCACCTGCTTG
Organism: Nanger dama; assembly: GCA_917880005.1. Classification (NCBI taxonomy): domain Eukaryota; kingdom Metazoa; phylum Chordata; class Mammalia; order Artiodactyla; family Bovidae; genus Nanger; species Nanger dama. The sequence continues at coordinate 29,985 of CAKJTW010000398.1, read as the reverse complement.
GAGCCGGTCTCCCCGGCGTCCGTGAAATGGGGGCTGCAGAGCTGCAGTGCTCGAGGGGGCCACGGGCAGAGACGCCCCGACACAGGAGACACAGCGCGCCCCGTGCCTGCAATGGGCCGTGCCGCCCACGGAGCAGAGGGCACGGCCCGGCCGCTGGGGGCTCCAAAACGCCCGGAAGGCGGCTGGAGATGCTGCTCGCCGCAAAAAGAGCAGAGATCCTGCCTCAGCCGAGACCCGGCACAGCCTGCATACGCACATGCTAAAAAGCAAGCGAGCTGACCCACCGGTTCAGCCGGGAGCTGTGTCTCAGCGCCAGGCCTGGGTCCGTGTGAAGACCGGGCGGGCAGTTCTGCTCGCAGGGACCCACACCGGCTCATCCTCCCAGGGAGCTGCCTGGCTCCCTGACCCCCGCCTTGAGTGCTTGCTGTTGAGGCAGCCTCGCAGGCTTGGGTCCTGGATCAGCCCCGACCCGGTGCTGACGTCACGGACTGAAAGCCCACAGCGACGTCCCCAGCCTTCCAAGGCGCCGGGTCCCCGCCCGCCCGCCCGCCCGCCCGCCCGCCCCCCCCCGCCCCCTGGTCCCCAAGTAGAGGGGAGGTGGGGTGCCCTGGGATGTGGGGTGGGGGCCACCCTCTCCTCCACCCTTGCAGCCAGGGCGGATGGTCGGCCTCCTCCACGTGCGACCTCTCAGCCCCTACCTGTCTCCCCGCAGCCCTGCTGTACAAGCCTGTGGACCGGGTGACCCGGAGCACGCTGGTCCTGCACGTGAGTCCCTGGGGCCCGGGCCGCCGCGCCCTGGGGCTTTTGGCTTGCTGCTCTTGGGGCTGACGCCGCTGTCGGTCAGCTCTGCCCATCTGCCCTCTTTTCTGCCCCGCTCCTGCTGAGCATGCAGAAGTGAGGCACACCCCCTCCCTCCCCCAGCTCCCTGGCTCCTGGGGTGGGGGTGGTCCAGGGCCCCGGTGCCTCATCAGAGCGGGCACAGGTGGGGAGGGGCTCGAGAATGGGGAGGGGGAGGGCACGGATGCCAGGTGCCCGCCTGGGCTGCAGTCAGACCACACCCTCCACCAGATGGATGGCGTGGTGAGAGGCCCGCCCAGCGGGACTGCTTCTGAGGACAGCAGGGAGTCACTCACGTTATTAAGTGGCCGTCATTCAGCGTGCGTGGCGTGCGTGCTTGCGCGTGCTTGAGTGCGTGCGCGTGCTCAGTCATGTCCAGCTCTTTGCGACCCTCTGGACGGTAGCCTACAAGGCTCCTCTGTCCGTGGGATTCTCCAGGCAAGGACACTGGAGTGGGTTGCCATGGCCTCCTCCAGGGGATCTTCCCAGCCCAGGGATCGAACCCACGTCTCTTACGTCTTCTGTGTTGGCAGGCGGGCTCTTTACCACTCGTGCCGCCTGGGCAGCCTGGTCATCTTAATACTGAGAAACAAAAGCAGAGGGATGAAGGCCCCCAGCCCTGCTGCCCGGCGACCCTATCCATAGGTCTTGAAAGCAAGTCTTACACGCGCATCTTTTAAAAATGTACGAGCAGCTCGCAGAAGCGTGTGAAGCGTGCGTTCCTTTCCTGCTCCCTGCCCACAACAAACCCACCACCAGGAGGATCTTAATGCCGACATACGTGACGTACTTTAATCACTCACAGAGACGTGCTGGGCCTCCCGATGCGCGCATGGCCTTTGCCCGTGTGTGCTGGCCTCCCCGTTGCGCGCGTGGCCTTTGCCCCTGTGTGCTATGTCAGGGCGGCTGCGCCCAGGCAGCTCTGCCTCTTTCTTCTCTGAGCTGCATGGTTTCCCACGCAGTGCACGTTTAGTAATGTCTTACGTCACAGAGACTGCGTGGATGGAGGGAGATGAGCTGAGATTTGCGGTTTGCACACGTTTTCCAGGCTCTGGTCTTGCCTGGAGAGTCCCAGGGACGGAGGAGCCTCGTGGGCGGCCGTCTATAGGGTCGCACAGAGTCGGACACGACTGAAGCGGCTTAGCAGCAGCAGCCGCAGCAGGGCTCTGGCGCTGGAGCCCTGGAGGCCCTTCATTCGGCCCCCCGGCAGCGCTGAGCTCGGGCCTGGCAGGGAGGCTGGTCTGGGCCCCCACACTGGAGTCTTCCCTGACTTGTCTCGCCTCCCCAGGCTCTCGTTGCCGTAGGATTTGGGAGCCAGAAGGGTTCTGTGGCTCTGGACCAGGGAGCTGTTGACTTTGAGCTCAAATTACTGGCATCCCCTGTGGAGAGAAAGTCCCAGGCTCTGATCTAAGAGAGCAGGAGTGGGGAAGCTTGGGGGCTTTCTGCTGGCCTCGAACAGGCCAGTGCACCCGGCTGGTCTCGGTGGACACGAAATGCATCCAGAGGCAGTTTCGCTTGATGCCACCACGCACAAGGGGGCACCGCTGGCATCGAGCAGGCAGAGGCCAGCAATGCTGCCAGCCTCCTGCAGGGCACGGGGCCCCAGCTGTCAGAGGGATGGCCCCGGGTCCCCTCCCCACCCACCCCCGCCCCAGTGCTCCTGCGGCTCCTGCGTCCGACGGGCCCAGCGGCTCTGACTCGACCCTTTGCCCCATGCAGGACTTGTTGAAGCACACGCCCCCAGCCACCCTGACCACCCGCTGCTGCAGGACGCCCTCCGCATCTCGCAGAACTTCCTGTCCAGCATCAACGAGGAGATCACGCCCGCCGGCAGTCCATGACCGTGAAGAAGGGAGAGGTGAGCGCAGGGGCCAGTGCCCTGGCGGGGGACGCCGGGCCCCACGGTGTCCCTGAGGCTCAGCCCAGCACAGAGACGCCTGGCCCTGGGGGCCCTGGACCCTGGCAGGGTGGACCCTGGCCGGCGGGCGGGGCGTCCGGGTGGGGTTGCAGGGATGTGCAGCCTCACTGCAGGGGTTGTGTCCGGAGTCCCCACACTTTTGCCAGATCTGCATCCCAGAGATGGGCCAGAAGGCGCACAGCCTTTGTCTGCCTGGAGACTGCTCTGTGACCCCCTGACTATTCTTTCACGCGAAGACAGTTGACAGCGGGTTTAAGGACTTCCCAGGGAAGAAAGGGAGGGGGGCATGGTGTGTTCATAGCTAAGAACGGGGTTGACATCCTCGGAGAGGTTGCCCTCCCCCCACCGAGAGCGCCTCCTGCCCTCCATTGTCCCTGGAGGAGAGGGTGTGGCACAGAGGGGCCAGGTGCCACCCTGGCAGTCTCTGCCCTTCCCAGGAGGGGCCCGGCCATGCCAGGCAGCTTGCAGTGAGATGGCAGAGGTGTGCCAGTCGGGGGGCTGGCGTCCAGCGTGACCACACTTTGCTGGACGTGCGCCGGGCGGGTGCAGGCAGGGACGGGGCGTGTGGGTTGCCGCCACCGGGAGCCACTTCCTCCCCTTCCTGCTCCTTCGAGTCCCTGGGGCTCGGCGGTGCCCAGCTTTTCCCGCCGGGCACTCAGGGCAGCTGGCAAGCGGCTCTCGGCCCGAAGCTCCTAACCTCTGGGGGAAGTCATGCTTGAGTGCCCAGCCTCCCTGGTCGCCAGTTCACGCGACCTCACCAGACACGGGAGTGTCTTCCGTCAGGATGGCCTTGCCGTGGCTCTGTCTCCCCTCCCGGGAAGCGGCTTCAGGGCGTGTTGAGTCTGTGCCGTGCCTCCCGCTGCAGTGGGCATCCCTGAGGAGACGAGCCTCCCTACTCCTCCGATCGCTGGCATCAGCTGCCTTTGGTCAGGCATCGCCTGCCGCCGGCAGCCAGGCCCTCGTTCCTGCGTCTCTCGTCACAGGCCTCCTTCCCCGGGGACCACGGCTGGGGTCCTGGGGCGCCTGAGTGGGATGGAGTATGGAGGGGCTGGGGCTCCGTGGGGCCGGGCTTCTGCCTGCCCCCACCCCACCCCACCAGTGTCTGGTCCTGGTGGCCTGTGGCATCTGCTCTTCTAGGGGAGTCATGTGGGTGCCTTGGCCGTGGAAAGCAGGGAGGAGGGCCAGAGACCCTGAAAGGTCGTGAGTCTGCCTCGCCGCGGCCCTTCGTTCAGGGCTGTCTGCTGGGAGCACAGTCAGGGACGCAGGTGGCAGCTAGGCCAGGATGCGGGCTTCCTTGGTGCCTTGGTAGCGAGGAAATCTCCCTGCCAAGGCAGGGAGGAGGCGGGGTCCATCCCTGGTTGGGAAGATCCCCTGGAGAAGGCAATGGCCACCTGCTCCAGTATCCTTGTCTGTGAAATCCCACGGACAGAGGAGCCTGGGGGCCTGCAGTCCATGGGGTCACGAAGAGTCAGACACGGCTGAGGTGACTAAACCGTCACCAGCAGACCAGGATGAAGGCAGGTGCACGGCTCCGCCCCTGACACCAGGCCGGTCCAGGGCAGACAGGACTAATCAGCCAGCGACTGATGGATCAGGGAGCCCCCTTCCAGGCCGCCCCAGCCCTTGCTGTCTTAAGGACGCCTGTCCTGGGCCGCGGGCCACCCCCACCGAGGTGCCAGAATGTGCCCGAACGCAGCCCCTGCTTGGAGCCAAGCCGGGCCCATCCCGGTCCTCACCTCCAGCACCTCCTTCCCGTCCTCTCAGCCCCCACCTGGGCCGTCCGCAGTCACTCTGTCCTCCCGGCACCTCCAGTCGGTGCGGCTCCCTCGGGTGAGTGTCCTCAGCTGGGGCCGGGGCCAGGCTGTAACAAAACACCGGCGTCGCCTGGAGGGGCTTCCACCCCCAGACGCTGGCTTCGCGCTGCTCTGGAAGCTGGAAGCAGAGCTCAGGTGTGGCCCGCTTGGGGGTCTGGTGGGGGCTGCCTCCCTTTCGCATGGCCGACGAGGGGCCGCGTTGTCCCGGTGGCAGCAGAGGCAGCTGGCCGGCCTGGGGGAGACCCTTGGCAAACAGGCGCTCCTCTGAGACACACGATAGCCCCTTTGTCTGTGGAGACAGGGGTGATGGTGTCTCTGGCAGGGGCGTTGTGAGGCTCAGTGGGGACTCAAGGACGGGGAGACTGTGGACCAGGGACCCGACCCCCAGAGGACTCGGGCAGAGGGGGCCGGTGGCCCACCGGCGTCTTCTCGTCCCCAACTCGAAGGACACTGAGGCTTGGGGAAACCAGGCGGCCGAGCCAGCGACCCCGCTGCCGAGAGAGGGGAGAAGGGCGGTGCGGACTCAGGGCCGGCTCGGCAGACGCGGTGATGAGGCCGTGTCTCTCGCAGGGGGCGCCAGTCTGCAGCCTTGGCACCTTCCCTGCCAGCCCCCCCCTGCACGCCCCGGGACGTGGGCACGTGGGGACACGGGGTAGGGAGGACACGTGTGTGCACGCAGGCACACACCAAGGGGACACACACAGCGCCGGCTCAGGCACACACAGACAGTGGACAGTGTGTCACACCCCAGGGTGAATGGGGAGGGGCCTGGCTGCCGAGTCTGCCCCTCAGAGTCTCCCCACCCCCTCCTCTGAGCGGCGCCGGGAGGGGCGGGTGCGGGAACTGATGCTGGTGGCCCTGGAGGATGCAGATGGTGCCTGGGGCGGGGAGAGGGGGGTGCTCGAGGGGCTCGTTGGGCCGGGATCCCGGGCGATTCCTGCCTTCCGGCCCTGCGGCCCAGGGGACCGTCCTCCTCTGAGCTGGAGGTCGGGCGCCCTCTGCTGGCGATGGCCGGTAGCTCAGCCCATTCGGTTCCCCTCCAACTCACAGAAGGTTCCCGGTCTTGCCTCCCGGGCTGGAGAACCTTCTGCTGAAGGGATATCACCCCGTTTGTCTCTCGAGGACTTCAGCGTCCCGGGACTTGCCCCCCGCCGCACACACCCAGCCATCAGGTGCCCACACCTGCTGGGGGCACAGGCCGGTGGAGGGCCATGACCGCACGTCGTGACCTTGGCACGCGGGCAGCTCTCCTGCCCTCGGACCTACGGTGCGGTCGGGCGTGGGCAGCGCCCATGTGAACCATCTGCGCTCTGTGCCAGGGCCTGGCGGGCTGCCGTGAGCCCACCCGTGCGTGATGGTGACATGGGTGTGGGGGGCCCAGCCCAGGTTCCACTCACTTCTGAGGGGGCTCTGGCTGAGCGTTGGCAGGGGGTTCAGAAAGGCGCAGCCTCCCAAGAAGAACCTAGGGTGCGGGTGCCCGGAGCTGCCAGGGGCGGCCGCGGTGAGGCAGCTCTGGAGTTCTGAGCGTTGAGCGGGCCTGACGCTCTGCACTGCCCCACCCCTCCCCAGCCATCGCAGACAGGGGAGGGGGGACGTTGTGCTTTCTCAGGGGCCTTCCCTGAGGCTGGGTGGGCAGGGTCCTTCTCCTCCGGGCACAGAGCCCTGAGTCCCTGCTTGCTTTCTGCACTGCTGGGGGTGGGTGGCAGAGCTCCCTGTCTGTAAAATGGGCACAAGGGACCCACCCCCAGCCTCTCCGCCTATCCTCGGCAGGGCACAGCCTCGGTCCGGGGTGACAAGGTGGTGGCCGCTGGTTGTTGGCTGGTGACCGACCTACCGCCACACGCCCTGGTCCTGTGCGAGCTGGGGAGACCCGCCCTTGTGTTTCAGGGAAGCCCCCGGGGTGGAGGCGTAGGGCTTGCCGGGGCACTGGTGCCTCGAGTCCACCTGCTGTTCAAGGCCTCCTCGGGGCTCAGGGCCTGCATCAGACACGTGACCCCTGTGTGGGCTTCTGTCCATCAGTGGGCCGTGACCTGAGAAGGACTGGAATACGGGGTCCCAGTCGGGGGACCTCTGCCCAGCCTTCTAATGCCCGCAGATCCAGGCCTGGCCCTGAGCGTGACCGCCCGCCTCTCAGAGTCCTCCCGGCCTGGCCCTCCCCATTCACCAGGCGGCTGTCCACCCTCAGCACCGGGCCCTTCTTGCCGGCGTGGTGGTTGTCCCCCACACGAGATTGTCCCCTCTTCTCCTGGCCGGCCTCCCGCCCGGGTCTCCAGGGCTGTCCTGGGGAGGGAGGCCCGGGCTGCTTTTGCTCAGACGGGCTCTCCATCCCCCGGGCTGCTCCCTCCGGCCTCCACGCCGGTGGCCAGACCCTGTCCACGCATCCTCCCCCACAGGCCATGTGCCCCGGGCGCTTGGGGACTTTAATGGACAGAGGGCAAGGGGTGTGAGGTGTTTGCAGGCGGAGGGGGCGCTGGGAGGCGGAAGGGGGGCGGAGGGCCCCGACCCCTGCCCTGACCACCCCGTCTCACCCGCCCACAGCACCGGCAGCTGCTCAAGGACAGCTTCATGGTGGAGCTGGTGGAGGGGGCCCGCATAGCTGCGGCACGTCTTCCTCTTCACTGACCTGCTGCTCTGCACCAAACTCAAGAAGCAGAGTGGGGGTGAGTGGCCGTGTGGCGCCCGGCCCGGCGCGGGGTCCAGGGCACCCGGGGCGGTTTCTACAGGAGGAGACTGGGTGTTCTTGTGAGTCAGCGTGCAGAGGTCACCCCCTGTGGGCCAGGCCACTCTCGTTACACTACAGTCTGTTTCCAGCTGGACGCAGTGCCAGGCTCACGGTCAGAGGTCATCATCAGTGCACGCCCTGCGTCAGCGGAGTGACTGGGCTGTTGGACTCCCTAACAGGAACAGGGGAGCCTGGCTGTGACTTCGGGGGGCTGTCAGGTCGTGACTGAGAGAGGTCCAGGGGTGCAGGGTCTGCTGCAGGTGGGGCGTGCATGGTGCCTGCCCTGCCCCGGCCCTTGGCAGGCATCACCAGCTGCTGGCCAAGAACGTGGTGGCTTCTGCGTGGCTCTCAGCCCTGGCCTACAGACCTCACCCGGCCCCTCAGGGATCAGACCACCCAGGGTGCAGGGGCAGCAACGAAGGAAGAGACCAGTCACTGAACTGGGCTGTTTAGCCGCTCTGCCATTGCTGTGCTGAGTGGATTTAATCAGAAGAGCGCTTCGGCTTCCCCGTCTGTCATTGGGGGGCGGGGGGTTACACTGGGTGGATCTGCAGCCCTGGGCGCGTCTGCAGTCCTGTCCTGTCGCTGGCGGCCTAGGTGGTCTGCTGTGTTGGGAAAGAGTGGATGAGGCATGTCAGACCCCTGGGGCCTGCGTCCCACATGAGCAGCGCCCCTGCTGGGGCCACCGGGGCCGGGTCACCAGTGTCCGCCTGGGACCTCATCCCGGCCTGTCTTGGGGACCACGGGCAGGGTTTGAAGGTCAGGTGGACGCTCATGGCCGTGAACTCAGGGCTCCCAGACTGGAAAACAGTGACTTAAGCAGAGGAAGGTGGGCGGCCTGTTAACGTGCCCCCACCCCCCACCCAGCAAAGCCCAGCAGTACGACTGCAAGTGGTACATCCCGCTCACGGACCTCAGCTTCCAGACGGTGGACGAGTCGGAGGCCGCGCCCACCATCCCCCTGGTGCTGGATGAGGAGCTGGACGCCATGAAGATCAAGATCTCCCCAGATCAAGAGTGACATCCAGAGAGAGAAGGTGCGCGGGTGGGGTGGAGGGCGGTGGGAAGGCTGGCTCTGCAGCTTCGGGGCAGCAGCACCTCCCAGTGGGCGGTTCTGCTGGGCCTCTGACCCACTGTGGGTCTCTGGGGCCTGCTGGGACCCCGAGAGCACTCGGAGCACCAGGCGTCCCATCAGACATGGAGCCTTCCAGGATCGGGTGGAGGGGCCGGGGGGGTTGCCTTGCTGTCCCTGTTACAACTGCTCCAGTGGGGAGCGAGTCCCAGGTTGGGGACACAGCCCCTCCGGGAGGGTCTGACCTGCACCAGGCAGACCCCTGGTTGTTTCTGGCGAGGAGCAATGTTCTGAGGGAACAGTGAAGGTGAGCCCCCAACCTGTAGGGTCAGTCTGCAGGTACTGTGTGGCGGCCAGACACAGGGTGGGTCCCCAGAAGGCTGATGTCCAGGGACCCCAGCTGCTGCATTGGGTGCAGTGGGACAGACGTCCTTTGCTGCCCACCCCTGCCCTCCTTGCTGCACGAGAAACCCCGGGGGATGGGGAGCCCTGGAGCTCCGGGCCGGCGCGAACTCTGGGTTGTCTGTCTGGCCTGGGCAGAGTGTTCCGAGGGCTGTCTTGCCCCATCCACTGATGCACGTGTCCAGGCCGTGCCCCTGGAACGGAGGCTTCAGGAGGGCAGTGCCTGGTGGGAAAAGAGAGGGTTTTCTCTGCCAGGTCCTGAGGGGGTGTCTCACCCTGCACAGGCCCCTCACTCCCAGGGGACGCGATGCCAAAATGTGCAGACCCGGGAGCTGGGCGGGGCCCTCAGGGTCACGACGGGCCCCTGGACGTTGTCCTAAGTTTGGGGAAAGTGAAGGTAGGGAGGTGGGTGAGAAGAAGGCCTTACTCCCTCAGGGAACATGCACTGAGCGCGTCTGGCAGCCTGGGCCTGGCCTGGACGGTGTGGCCGAGGCTCTGTCCACGGGCTTCTGTCCTCTGTGGACCGATGGTCCAGCCCGTGGGCAGGCTGAGCAGGAGCGCGCAGCGCTGGGTCAGGGCTGGACACGTGGCCGCACCCTCTCCCCGCAGAGAGCGAACAAGGGCAGCAAGGCCATCGAGAGGCTGAGGAAGAAGCTCTCGGAGCAGGAGTCGCTGCTGCTCCTCATGTCCCCGAATATGGCCTTCCGCGTGCACAACCGCAACGGGAAGGTGAGTGGGAAGGCCACGCCACGCAGGCCACGTCCCCGCCCGCTGGCCACGTCCCCGCCCACTGGCCACACCGCGGAACACACACCTCGCAGGCCACGCCCCCACCACAGACCATGCCCACAAGGCCCCCCACCCCCCCGCGGCTACCAATCACGCCCACAGGCCACGCCGCCACCCGCTGGTCACTGTGGAACACGCACCTCGCAGGCCACGCCCACATGCCGCCCCCACCTGTCACGCCCCTGCCCGCCGGTCACTGCGGACTACGCACCTTGCAGGCCACGCCCGCCCACAGGCCACGCCCACATGGCAGCCCATTCACTACCACATGTGGGCCCTCGCCCACCCCCCACTACCGGTCACGCCCACAGGCCAAGCCCCCACCTGCCAGTCACGGGTGTGGTCACCTGGCTTGCTGACCACGCCCCACTTCCCCACCGGCCGCAGCTCTACCCCTAGTCACACTGTATACCACGTCCTTGCTCGCACTGGCCCCGCTCCCACCCGCAGACCACGCCCCCCCCCGCTGGCTGCCTGTGGTGGGGGCTTCGGCCTCAGAGGCTTGTGCAGCATGGCGCATGGGACCGAGGGCTCCCTTCTCAGGGGCTCTGGCCCAGACCCCCACAGCTGGGAGGTGGCGGGGACCCCAGGGGCGTCTCCATAGGGTTGGGGGCTCACAGGCTCTCCGTGCAGGGATGTAGTCTGGGAGCCCTGGGCCTGAGGGACCACTTCACTTCTACCGAGGGCTCTTCTCTGTGGGCGTCTCGCGCCTGCCCAGGGTCTCTGCGGGGGTCTCTCAGCCCGGTCTCTCCCAGGCTGGTGGGCATCAGCCGTCCCCTCGGCACATCCGTCCTGGGGCCCCGGTGGCCCCCGGGCTGCGACGCATCACCCTGACCCACGTGGGCAGGGTGTGCAGGAGCAGGGCTGCGAGTGCACCCTGCTACCCCCTAGCTCTGATGCCTGCAGTGCCCGGAGCGGGTGCCCGCTGCCGGCTCCACGAGATGGCCGGGACAGAGCCCGGTCCACTGGGAGCCCAGTCAGCGGGGTGGTGATAACTGGGGCGTGCTCTCCCCTGCCCCTAGAGTTACACGTTCCTGATCTCCTCCGACTACGAGCGGGCCGAGTGGAGAGAGAACATCCGGGAGCAGCAGAAGAAGTGTGAGTGGCCCCCGGGCCGGGCGGAGCCCAGGTGCCGGCTGGGGCGCTGGCACTGTGGCCTCTGACCTCGCTTTCCTGAGAGTGGCCCCCGGGCCGGGCGGGGCCCGGGTGCGGGCTCGGGGCGCTGGCGCTGCGGCCTCTGACCTCGCTTTCCCAGTGGGCTGGGCCGTGGAGCTCATCCAAGTGAGGTATGCCTTGGAGCCCTGACACAGAAGATGCTTGAGGAGGGGCTGCCCTGAAAGGACCCCCTGCCCTCCGTAACTGCCCACCGCCAGCCTGCCCTCTGACCTCCCTCCATGAGCCCCTCCTGCCCCCCTGGCCTTCCCTGAACTCCCCACCCCCCACCCCCGCCTGGTGGGTCTCCTGCCCTGACCCCTGCCTGCCCCTGGGGCTCCCCCACCCCCGCCTCGCCTGCCCGCCACCCTGCCACACAGCCCAGCAGATGCTGGCCCACTGGGCCCTTGGCTGAGCCTGGCTGGGCGGCCACACCCTGCTGGCCCTGCTCCCCTGAGCCTGACTGCTTTGGGACAGGGCGCCCAGCCCGCCCAGGACGGCCCCTCTCCGGGCGCGTCCCTGTGTGTTAGCAGGTCTCTCCTCCCCGCTCAGCTCACAGCCTTCCCGTGCCGCCTGGCTGCCTTCAGGGCTGGAGGGCAGACCCCGCCCGGGACCTGGGGCTGCGGCTGCCTGCTTCCCTCCTCTGCTCCCTGCCCGCCACCCACCCCCGACCCCCTCGTCCCCCCCTTGTCCCCCCCCGCCCCGTGACTTGGGACTCCCAAGCCATTCTTGCTGAGAGGCTCCCGCATGTGCCTCTGGCAGGGGCAGCCAGGCTGAGCCCCGCATCCCGGGTGGGTGGTTGGCTCCACACGCCTCTGCCCTGCCCCCCAGGGCACCGTCTCTGGGGATGGGGTGTTCCTGGTGGCGCTGACGGCCGGTGCCTGGGACCCCGCCCATGTTCCCATCACGGGTGTCCTGTTGTAACCAGGGGCCCAGACCACTTATAGTGCCTGTTCTCCGCTCAGAAGCGAGGCCTGTTCCCCCACCTGGTGGAGAGACAGGGGCGCAGCGGACAGAGCTGTGCTGGGTATCTGGGGAGACCCCACAGGAAGCTGCCCCGGGTCACCCCTTACAACTGCCATAGGGTTGAGCCAAGGTGGCAGGCGACCCTGTGTGAGCATCTTGCAAAGATCCCCTCCGTGCTCCCCGGCCCACGACCCCCATCCCTTAGCGGCTCCTCCCTGGGAGCACGTGGACGCTGTGGGCCTCCTCACCGGAGTGTGCTGAGGGCCTGCCACGAGGATAGCTGGAAAAAACACTCCAGGGGGTCCCGCGTTTCCGAGGAGACGGTGGACTCACCGGCTGGCGCCCCTGTGCCCCCATCTCAGGTTTCCCAAGAGCTTCTCGCTGACGTCCGTGGAGCTGCAGATGCTGACGAACTCGTGTGTCAAGCTGCAGACCGTCCACAGCATCCCGCTGACCATCAACAAGGAAGGTGGGCCGCCCCTTACTGCTGGGGCCGCTGTCCTGGGGCCGGGACCCCACGCCCGGGCCTCTGTGTGCTCCTGTCGGCTTCTCCCTGGAGTGGACGGGACAAGTTGGGGTGACCCAGGGGCCAGAGACTTGGTCCCGAGTCCCGAGCCGCTCCTCAGACCCTCTGTGCTCCGGTCTGGCCCTGCTTCCCGTCCCCCCACCCACCCCCCACGTGTGGTCGTGCCGCACCTGCGTTCACTGTTACACTCGTGCACACGCGCTCGCACACAAGAGCGTGCTTCGCACACTGCGCCTCATCCACGTGACGTGCTCCCCGCCCCTCTCCTGTCCTGAGAGCCCGTCATGTCTCGTCTCCGTCCCTGGTTTGCCCACACTGAGAACTTAGCGCTCGACCCTAAGGCCGAGTGGAGGCCACAGTGGATGTGTTTCTGCTCATGTTGTCGTCTGGTCCCCCGCTAAGCCAGTGACAGCCACACGGTGCCCCCACCCCCACCCGTGAGGGTCCTTGAGGCAGAGCCCCCTGTTTCCTGCCTGCCCCCCCGGACAGGCGCTCACCTGTCTGATCTCGTGCACAGATGACGAGTCTCCTGGGCTCTACGGGTTCCTGAATGTCATCGTCCACTCTGCCACCGGCTTTAAGCAGAGTTCAAGTAGGTGGCTGGTGTGGGGAGTAAGGTGGCCGGACCCTGAGCCAGAGGGTGCGGGGACCGGGAGGCGGCTGACCGCCCGGAGGTGTGGTGCTCACTGAAACCCGCTGGGTGTGGGGTTGCTTTCGGGGGTGGACCTTGCCCTTGCCTGCACCTGGCTCTTCAGACTCTGGGAGCTGGGAGCTGCTCCCTGCAGGCAGGTCATGCAATTGTAGAGGTCAGGTTTTGCTACGGAGAGGGAAATCAGTCCTGAATATTCATTGGAAGGACTGATGCTGAAGCTGAAACTACAGTACTTTGGCCACCTGATGCGAAGAACTGACTCATTGGAAAAGACCCTGATGCTGGGAAAGATTGAGGGCAGGAGGAGAAGGGGACGATAGAGAATGAGGTGGTTGGACAGCATCACTGACTCAGGGGACATGAGTTTGAGTAGACTCCGGGAGTTGGTGATGGACAGGGAGGCCTGGTGTGCTGCAGTCCATGGGGTCGCAAAGAGTCGGACACGACTGAGCCTATTGAACATCAACAAAATGCAGCCTGGGTCTCCAGGAGGCTGAGGGCTGGCACCCTGACCCTGGTGCCGGGGAGGTTTTGCTGCTCTGACGTGCCGAAGGGATACCCTTTTAATCCTTCCCCTTGGGGCCATCTGTCCCAGCCACTCTGGAGTGGTGAGGGTTGGACGCATTTTGGCACAGGCTCAGCACACACTCACCTGTCAGCCTGACCCCCCAAGCTCTTAGGGCCCCTTGGAGGAGGACACGGGGCATGCACCCTCCTGACCATGCCACCGTTGCTACAAAACCGAGCCAGGCACGCCTGATGAGCCCCAGAAGAGAAGCTGTTTCCAGGCCGGGTGGATACGATCAGGGCTTTGTGTCCAGGATATACTGAGAAGGCTTACAGTGCCATGCCTGAGACAGCCCAGCCTTTTAAAAATGAGCAAAAGATTTGGATAGATGAAAAAAACAGATTTATTATAGATTTGTGGTTGAATGGGAAAAATGGGCCAAAGAGCTCTTTTCAGGAGTGACGGAAATGGACTGAAATTGCATGGTCCGGGTGTCTGCAGAACTCTGCAGACTCACCGAAAAGCACCCAGCTGGGCGCTCACAGTGGGTGAGTGGTCATGCCTCAGCAGAGCCGTTTTTAAAGGAAGCCACAGAGTGTCTATTGGATAAGTTAAAACTATAACTGATTTGAATAAGCCTGTATACTTACTCAAGCACACATTTTCGCTTTACCCTATAGTAACTATTAATGGGGCTTCCCGGGGGGCTCAGACAGTAAAGAATCTGCCTGCGATGCAGGAGACCCAGGCTCGATCCCTGGGTCGGAAAGATCCGCTGGAGAAGGGAAAGGGTACCCACTCCAGTGCTCTTGCCTGGAGAGCTCCACTGATACGCCGGTGGGCCGAGCCCCTGCCACGGCCCTGTACCGCTTCCCTCCCAGGGCGGAGCTCCTGCCCGTGAGCAGGGGAGGCAGTGTTGCGCAGGTGCCGGCTTCCAGCTGCACTTGTGAGACATGAGGCTCTCTTGATGGCTCTGCTTTGGTGTCTTCTTTTGGGAAGAAAACCGAGAACTTTTCCAGGTGGTCCAGAGATCAGGATTTGGCGCTTCCACTGCAGGGGATGGGGGCGGGCACCGGTTCCATCCTGGGTTGGGGGTCCCAAGATCCCGCAGGCATCACAGTGCTACCAAAAAAAAAACCCCAAACATTTTTTTTTTCTTTATGATTTAGAAAATAACACCTGCTTTTATGAGAAATACGGGTGACAAAGGGCCACGTGGTCAGTCCCGCTCTCCGTGTGGCCCCCGTAGGTCTGTACTGCACCCTGGAGGTGGATTCCTTCGGCTACTTTGTAAACAAAGCCAAGACGCGGTCTACAGGGACACGGCCGAGCCCAACTGGAACGAGGTGAGGCCCCACTTCCGGGAAAGCGAGAGGCGCTCGGTCCACGGGGTGTGGCCACCCAGGGCTTCCCTGCCAGCCTCCGTGCCAGCAGCCATTCCCGGACTCTCCCGGGAAGCAGGTGGGCCAGGAGATTTTATCTCCGAGTTCCTGAGAATTCGCCTGCACACACACACCCCCGCCCCCCACCGCCAGTGACGGAGACACTTGTTTTGCTGGCAGAGTGTCTGGAAAAAGGGCTTCAAGGGCTTCTTACCATTAAGGCCCTTGTTATTGCCGAGTGTTTATCTGGGAGGTTTCCATGGTGTTTTTACTGGGAAATTGGAATGAGCCTTGGGTGCCGTGACGCTCTTGAGGCCGGGAAGCCGGGGCTCTGCTCCTGGGGCGGGGGGTTGCCTCGCTGGGCTGGAGAGGACCCTGGTCTCTGTGCTTAGCATCACTTTCGTGATGGTTAGACGTGCCACACACCGCCCTCGGACTGGGGGCCTGGGGAGCCGGTGGACCTTCCTGGTCGTTAGAACTCCAGGCGCCCGGCTGTCTGGGGGCAGGGCGGGGGGTGTCGGAGCCAGGCGGACCCATCCAGGAGGGCGTGACCCCGCAGAGGCAGTGCATGCCCAGGGGGCTGCAGAGACCGAGCTGGGGCTGAGGGGCTTCAGGGCAGCCCACCACCCTGGTTGCACGTGTTGACCGGCTAGGTTCTTGCAGGTTCCTCCCCAGCCACCAGTCAGGCTCAGAAATACATGCTCTTCCGACCCCCGACCCCCGTTTCCCCACCAAGAACCCATGCTGGCGAAACCCTGCTGGGAAATGCCGGAGTTCCCAAGGTGTCGTGGGGGTGACGGAGGAGGAAGCAGGCCCCGCGCACCCCGTGGCAGACACACTGAGAGCCTGCAGGAGGGCCTCTCCTCCTAGATCCCTCTCTCGCCTCGCCCGGGTCGCCTCCCTGGGTCGATGTTTATGTTTTCCCTTCAAATAGACTGTCCTCGGAGCAGCTTGAGGGTCCGCAGCAAAGCTGAGCACAAAGGTCGGAGCACACCCATGTCCCCGACCCTGGCCCCCCAGTGTCGACCCACCTGGAGGGCGCTGGTCGTGATCAGCGGGCCCCCAGAGACACTCCCCCGAGGCACAGCGGTTCTGCGTTTGTAACCAGCACCCCCACCCTGGGGCCTCTGCTGCAGGTGGTTCAGGGACCACCCTGTGCGAGATGCCAGCTCCCGGAGCTTCCGGAAGCTCCCAAACTAGCAGGCGGTGTGATGTTCACGGGGCAGCGGCTGCCGAGGGCCTGCATCACGGGGTGACAGTGGGGAGGGTCTCGCCGTGGGGACTCAGGGGAGCTGTGTGTGTGGGAAGGGGCTGCTGTTTAGAGGCCCCTTTGGCAGGCAGCGCTGGCTGCCCCTCTTCGGGCCCTGCCTGGTAACCCGGGGCTTTCCTCCTCTCTCGGGCGCAGGAGTTTGAGATCGAGCTGGAGGGCTCGCAGACCCTGAGGATCCTGTGCTATGAGAAGTGTTACCACAAGACGAGGCTCACCAAGGAGGACGGTGGGGAGAACGCAGACCGGATAGTGGGCAAGGGCCAGGCTCAGGTGAGGTGGCCCCTCCGCTCCCCGCGGGCTCCGGGGGATCCCCCGCCCTGGACCCGTGCTCCCCACCTCTGGGTGCCCCGTGCGCTTCCCCGCTTGACGCCCCAGGGACACCGAGGCGGGGGTCGGGGACACAGTGAGGCAGGCCCGGCTCCGGCTCCGAATCATCGGCCGTGGGAGACCTGGGCTGGCGCCGGCCTGGGTCCTTTCCCCGCCCCAGCCTGTCAATCACTCAGTGTCTTGTCCCCAAGGGAATTCCAGCTCTGCCTGTTTTTCCAGGAGGCCTTGTGCCAGCCTGGCCTCTGGAGAGCCCGAGGTGGCGCCCTGCAGGGTTGCCCTTGGCAGTCAGAGCCGCCTCTAATTGGAAGAACCTGAGACTCTTGAGTCTCCCCCACCTGGTGCCCCCTCTCCAGCGTGTAAACCCCACTTCCAGGCCTGCAGCTGCCTCCCTCTGTGGGCCGGGTGCTGGTCCCCCTACCCCCGGAGCTGGCAGAGGAGCCCCTGGTGGGTCAGGAGGAAGTCTCACAGAGGACTGGGGAGGGGTCCCCAGGTCCAAGCCCTCCGGGCCCTCAGCCTTCCGAGGACTGGCCCCCCAGCTCTCGCAGAAGCACCCGCCTTGTCCTTCTCACAGCCTCACCTGCACGGCTCTGCACCCCAGGAGGAAGGCCCAGCACCCTCTTTCCTTATGGGGCAGCTGACCGGACCCAGCTAAGGGGGCTCCTGCCTGCCCCTGCCCTGGAGGTGGGCCCTGACTGCTCCCCCAGTGCCCCAGGAACCCCCGCCCCCACCACGAGGCCTCCTGGGGGAGTGGCTGGACGTGCCAGGTAGCCATGGGAGGGCCCTTCTCCCGGTGCAGGAAGTGAAGACCCTCCAGGCAGAGAGGGTGACGCACACCCCGCAGAGTTAGTCTTCTCCGTTGCCACCCTGGGGAGTCCTCGCCACGGCTGGCTGGCTGGCTTCCCGGGAGGGGCGTGGTGCCTGAGAAGCTGTTTAGTGAACTGCCCGGCTTGGGGGCTCCAGGGGACCCCTGTCCCTTGGGACTGGCTCTGAGAGCCAGGGTGTCCCTCTGATCACCCGTCTCTGCCACCCTCCACCACCTGCCAGCCGGCACCATGGGGCAAGGGTGCCGGGGGAGGGGGGCGTGGCAAGGGCAGTCCTGGCTGCCCAGGGACAGGAAGCTGACGGCGCCTGGGGCTGGGTGCTCCTAGGGCAGGGGGCTGTGACTGCATGGAATCCCAGGGAGTCCGACGTCACTGCTGACCGTCCTGGTTTTGTTTTTTTTTTTAAGTGGTTACTTAAAAAGGAAACTATTTAATTTGTGATTGTTATGTATGCGTACGCATCGTTTGCTCCGCTGGGCCTTTGTCGTGGCGGGCCCCTCTGGTTGCAGTGAGTAGGGGCTGCACCGGTCGTGGGGCGGGCCTTACCCCCGCTGCAGCTCCTCTCCGCTCAGAGCAGCGAGGACTTAGGGGGCTTCAGTGGTTGCGGGGGCCCCCCGGCACTAGAGCACACGCTCAGTACTTGTGAGCAGCTAGTGTGGAACACGTTCCTCTACAGCAAGTGGGGTCTTCTCGGACCAGGGATCAAACCCGTGTCTCCCGCCCTCCTGGAAGGAGGCCGCCTCGGTCTGTCCTTGTTGGACGGCAGGGCGTTGCCCAGACGGGGCTGTTCCGTGGGCATCCCGAGCCGGACGCCTCTAATCACAGCGGTATTCAGGCAGCTGCCTGGTGCTGGTCATCGTGGGGCCTCAGTCGTCGCCTCTGCGCTTGAGGACGGCTGGCCTCCCTTCATACCCACTCCCTATTCCCTCCTGCACCTGCCCCTGCCCCAGCGTCCGTCCCCACACCCAAGTCTGCCCACACCTTGCCCAGCCCATGGTGAGCTGGCAGGCTGGGCGCCTGACTCCTCTCCTCGACTTTGGTTCCTCCAACCTTGAACTTGACGTCATCTGCGTCCTCCTGCAGGACTGGGGTCCCGGGGTGGCAGGGTCTGAGCCGGAGCCTCCGAGCACGGCTGCTGGGTACCTGGGGGTCTCAGACAGGAAAGGGAACACTCGTCTTCCTCCTTTACGGAGTCAGGTTCTTTCTCTGGAAAGAGAGATCCAACCGGGGTCTCCTGTGTGGCGGGCAGATTGTTTACCGTCTGAACCACCAGGGAGTGAGCGGTAGTAATCAGATAACAGCAGGACTGAGGGGGTTTCTGGCTGCTCTAGTGGGATTCTTGCTGAAGACAGGCCCGGGTCATTCGGACGTCACCAGGGAAGGCGGGGACGAACAGTGTGGTCACGTGTTGAGGATGGTTAAATATTGAGGGTGGAAGTTTTTTAAAAATTTTTCTTAAATATTTACCCTCTATTTGGCTGCGTTGGGCCTTAGTTGCAGCTCAGAAGCGCTCTCATTCAGGGCTTGGGGATCCACGACCCCAGCACTGCAGTGCGGACTCTCACCCACCGGACCACCCGGGAGGCCTCCAGGGCAGGGGGTTTTTGCTTAACTGACTTAGCAGTTCAGTTCAGTCGCTCGGTCGTGTCCGACTCTTTGTTTTAGCAGGGTTCTTGCTAAAAGCCATCTCTCGGAGACAAGACCTGCAGGCGTACCGTACCTCAGCGGTGCTGTAGTGATGCAGGTCACGTGACGTGTCTGATTTCCCAGTGCGTGGAAAGGGCATGTTGACACTGTACTGAGGTCAGAGTGTGCAGTAGCGTCACGCCTGAAAAAAGCAGCGTACGTGCCGTAATGTAAAAAAAAAAAAACAGACTAGGATGTGCCAACCAGCACCGGACAACACAGGGTTGCTCCAAACCTCCAACTTGTGAAAGATGCAGATGGCGCGGCAGGGAAAATGAGGGCTTCTCTGTAGCTGGAAAGCAGGTCAGGGGAGCCTGCAGACTCAGGTCCCCCAGCCCGCTGCCCCTCCTGGGCCCTGGGGTGACTCAGAGCTGTCGTCAGTCCCGGAGGGGCGGGAGGGCGTCTGTGACTCAGGCTGGGGGCAGCCGGGCTTGTTTACGAGTCTGGATCCTCAGCAGGAGGAAGGAAGGCATTCAGGGAGGCCGGTCATGCTGACAGAACGGGACCCCAGCCAGCCGCCCCCCTCCCCCGTGGACACGTGTCTCTGTGGGGGGCACCTCAGGGAGGCTGTCGGTGACTCCCAGGCCCAGCTTGCCTAAATGGGGTCTTTCCCAGCAATTCCAGGTGGTCTCCCAACTGGGCCACGTGCAAGGGGCGTGTAGCCCTGCCTGTCCTGCTGTGGAGGAGGGGTGGCTACACCCCCAGCCCTCTCCCCCTCCCTCACACACCTCAGCTCAGAAGCTGAGTGCAGAGCCCTTCCCATGAGCAGAGGGTGGGCACAGCAGCCCGCAGTGTCCGAGCTTGGAGCCAGCCCGGGTCAGCGGGCCCCAGGGGGCCAGGGGCGGAGGCTGAACACGCTGTCAGGGCCAGAGGCGTCCCAGTCGTCCAGGGAGCCGGGCCCTCGCCCCGCAGGTCAGGGCTCTGGATCCACCCGACCCCCCGGACGGTGCTGGGGAGTCCTGGGTTCAGGAACCACTGGCCCGTGGGGCAGGAGCTGTCACAGGGTCAGCAGCGCCAGGGAAGGAGGCGCCTCGAGGCGTCGCGAATCGCTTCCTTCCGTTTTCCCTCTCGCCTCTGTGTGCAGTGTCGGTCTCTTCTGCTCAGAGGCTGACTTCACGGTGTTGTCCTTCAGTCCTCGGGGCACTTGCCTTCTACCCCTAACTGCAGCCAGCCAGCGTGCAGGTGGGAGCCCTGGAGGAAGATGGGCATCAGATAAGTGTCACGGAGTCCTCAGGCCCACCTGGCACGAGGGCTGCCTCAGGGCTGGCCGCGTTGTTCCCCATGGGCATTCGAAGGCCAGGGCCGCTTGGGTGCTGGGCATTGGGGGTGCTGGGGGTGGTCAGGGGTGGATGAGGTGTGAACCTGTCTCAGGACATCAACGGGGACAGCCCCTCGGAGTGGGCAGGTCCGCGGGGTCTCCGGCCCCATGAATGTGAAAGGGGTGCAGATGGTTGTTAACCATTTGAGGCTGGTTTGAGGCTGCAGAAGTGTGGCACCACGGAGCCCCTCGGGACTCAGCTTCCCGGGGACTCGTCCCAGGGTCTCTGCCAACATGTGGAGCGGTGCTCAGCAGCTCAACCCTCCTTGATCTAGCTGTGGTCCTGCCTGGGACCCTGCATCTTTTTTTTCATTGACTGAGAGCCCCTGGACTGCAAGGAGATCCAGCCAGTCCATTCTGAAGGAGATCAGCCCTGGGATTTCTTTGGAAGGAATGATGCTAAAGCTGAAACTCCAGTACTTTGGCCACCTCATGCGAAGAGTTGACTCATTGGAAAAGACTCTGATGCTGGGAGGGATTGGGGGCAGGAGGTGAAGGGGACGACCAAGGATGAGATGGCTGGATGGCATCACGGACTCAATGAACGTGAATCTGAGTGAACTCTGGGAGTTGGTGATGGACAGGGAGGCCTGGCATGCTGCGATTCATGGGGTCGCAAAGAGTTGGACACAACTGAGCGACAGAACTGAACTGAAGTGACATCCACCGCATCCCTTTCAAGTAGAGAAGCCAGTGAAAAGTGAAAGTGTTAGCCACTCAGTCGTGTCGGGCTCTTTGGGACCCCTTGGACTGTAGCCCGCCAGGCTTCCTGAACCAGGGGTCAAACCCAGGTTTCCTGCGTTGCCGGCAGATTCTTTACTGTCTGAGCCATCAGGGAGATAAGTCCGTGATCTTAATTTACAGTGTTTTGACGACTGTTAGCAACAATCGCATTTGAGAATATTTCCATCCTCTCAAAGCGGTTTCCTGTTCCCACACCCAGGCCCAGGCTGATCTACTTTTTGTGTAGGGATGTGCCCCGTCTAAAGAACCCATCTGCAAGGCAGGAGATGCAGGTTCGATCCCTGGGTGGGGAAGATCTGGAGGAAGGCATGGCAACCCACTGAAGCATTCTTGTCTGGAGAATCCCACGGACAGAGGAGCCTGGTGGGCTACAGTCCATGGGTCTCGAAGAGTCGGACAGGACGTGTTGACTCAGCAGTTGCTCACACTGCGTGTTTTGTGTAAACAGACTCGCGCCCTGTGACGCGGCTTCTGTGACTGGCTTCCCCACTTAGCAAAACGTTTCTGAGGGTCACCTGTCACGGTGCGCTCACCACATTCCCTTTTTTGGCTGGGCCTGCCTCACCCGTGTGTCCACAAAGCACGCTTTGCTTCTCTGTTCTCTAGTTGGGGGTGCCTGGGCTGCTTCCAGCTCGCGGCTGTGACGGTGAGCGCGTGTGAACGTCGTGATCGGCACGATAATAGTTTCCTCCTTCCTGTGTGGAGAGCCGGGGGGCATCGCTGGGTCAGGCGCCAGGGTTGGCGCTGTGAGCTGTTGACCTGCTCTTCCCGAGCGCCTGCAGTGGTTCGTGTCCCCATGGAGGTGCCCAAGGGCTCCTGTTTCTCAGCATCCTCGACAATCCCTTTACTGTTTGCTTATTTACTGGGGTGCATCGGGCCTTCGCTGTGGCACTCGGGGTCCCCGCCACATCATACAAGCTCTTTCGTCACCACGCGTGGACTCCCTAGGTGTGGCTTGAGGGCTCGAATCCGTGTCCTCTGCCTTGCCTGGCGGATTCTCGACCATGGTACTGCCCGAGGACGTCCCCTGTCTTGTCTTTTTTTGATCAGAGCTGTCCTCTGGGTCTTGGGGTGATGCTGGAGCTTGGTTGGGGTCAGGGGAGGGCAGGAAGCAGTTAACGACGCAGAGGTCTGAGCTCCAGGAATGCGCTAAAGAGACAGGCTGGAGGGCCGCGTCCCCCTCCCTGGCCACTCCTGGGAGCAGGTTTCAGCGCGGGGCTTGGTCCGGAGGGCCAGCCAGGGAGGCCTGCTGGCCCGTCCTGGGTGCTGACCACATCCCGGAGGAAACCGCAGTCTCCAAGGAGGCGGGTGAGGAGGGAGCCATGTGCCCTGTTTTGGCCCTGCCGCTGCCCGGGGCCGGTGGACGAGAGAAGCTCTGAGTGTGTCCGCCAGGCCGCCCATCCCTGACCGCCAGGCTGCCTTGGCCTTCCAGGCAGAGCTCGGGGCAGCTGTTCGCCAGGCCTGCCACGCACCCTTGTTCCCTGGGGATGCCCCGTGCCCAGCCCTGGGGGAAACGCAGACCTCTGTCCGGGGAGGAGGTGCCCCGCCCGCCCCCGTTGTCTGGAGCGGCTGGCGCGTTCCTCCCCCAGACCCCATGCGCCCGGGGCTTTCCCGAAGGCGCTGGCCCTTTCCTGGTCCTCCCCCAGTGTGCTCCGTTCCCAGCCTGGGTTCCTGCTTGTTTACTTCCCTGTGCTGTAAATAGCCCGGGCGGGAGCCCACCACGAGCACTGGTTTGTGGACAGAGCCCGGCCCGCGGGGGAACGTCCTCATGTGGCTTCTGCCAGCTGTTTGTTGGAGCCAGGCCAGCCTGTGAACTGTCTGCCCTGCACCCCCGGGGCCGGAGGGCAGGCAGGTGGAGGGGTGGACGGCGGCGCTGAGCCCCTGGTGCCTGGGCCGAGCGGCCGGTCCCAGGAGTTGTGGGGCCTTCTCCCACCCGGGTCTGCCCCCAGCAGGGATGAATGGGGGGTGGTCCAGCTGTGTGGCGGGCTGGCCGGGGAAGACACGGGTTACTCAGCGTCTCCAAACTGCCCAGCAGGAAACCAGCCCCTTGAGGAGGAAGCGTGGCTTTTCTGGGCTCTGGAGGGAAAGCGTGACGCATCGGGGTTCCCGTAACCAACAGGCTGCCGTGGGGGTGTTGTTCCCACGCAAACAAAGCGAGCAGTGGGACTGCGAGCCTGCAGGGGCGGGCTTCCTGAGAAGCCGAGTCAAAAGGCGGCGGGGCCGAGCCGGGCACACTCCCGCCCGAGCCGGCACACTCCCGCCCGATGCTGCTCAGCCGCTGTCCCATCCACCGCGCCGCTGCCCTCACCGCCAGCGCCTCGGGCAGCGGGGCCAAGCACGAGGGAGACGCCGGGTGCAGCCGCGCTGCAGACCCTCCTGCAGCAGCTCCACCCTGGCCTGGCAGCCCGCAGCCGGGCCTGCAGCACCTCCCTGTGGACCCACATCCGAAGCCTTGTGCACAAGGGCAAGGTGGGCCTGCGGGGGGCTGGGGATCCCTGGGGTGGGCGGCACCGGGCCCCCCTCCGCAGCCCTGTCCCCCTGCTGGCTGTGCTGGTCTCAGTTCTGGAAGAGGAGAGGAGGGGAGGGGAGGGATGGGGAGAAGGGCCCAGGGGTCGCCAGCCTCTGGAGGGAACCAGAAAGGGCGTCTTTCTGTTGCTCTGTCTCCCCCTTTTAAAGCTGCCCGTAGGGATGCCCCGGCAGGTCCAGTGGTTCCGACGACACGCTGCACTGCAGAGGGCAAGGCTTCGATCCTAAGCAAGGAACTAAGATCCAAACGCCACACAGCATGGCTAGAGAAGTTCTTTGTTTTTAATTAAAATAATAGAACTGCCATTGCTGGAGGGACCCTGTCCCTTTCCTTGGTAGCAGCGGGCACTGAAGCCTTGCTTCCTGGGCAGCCAGGACACGGGCACCTCCCCCTTCCCCACACCTGGCCTGGTGGGACCCGGGCGCTCCACCAGTCCTGGAGCTGCGAGCTCCCTGGGTGCCCCCCTGCCCCGCTGGTGCACCTGAGGAGGTGGGGCCGCAGCTGGGGGCCAGCAAGCCCCACGGGCCAGTGGTCTGTGCTGGCTCTCTGCTCGCACACCCGCCCCTCAGGCCGGGGTCCCCATGGCCCCAGAGGGTGGCCCCAAGAACCTCCCAGGAAGGGGAGGCCCTGCCGTGGGTGGGCCTGGCCTGGACTAAAGACCCCGCCTGCACAGGCCCCCATGCCAGAGGGCCACACTAAGGGGAAGACAGGGCCCCTAGCTCTTAGAGGACACATCACCTCTCCCCCAGCCCCCAGAAGAAGATGCTGTTGAAATCAGGCTTCCCAAAGAGCCACCTGCATGGCTGGGCAGCCTCCCAGCTGCGTGAAGCCCTCTGTGATGCTGGGGGTTGGGGGAGCAGGACAGCTTCCAGCCCCCAGGCTGCCAGGGCGGGCGGGAGTGACCCTGGGAGGCGAGGTTCCCAGGGGAGCAGGGTGCAGGGCCTGAGAGGTCGTTGACTCGTCCCAAAGCTGAGCCTGGGCTGCAGGCAGCGAGGGGCTGGGGGCGGAACGGCTCTGCGGCTCCAGGACTTTACTAGCGGGTCCTCCGTTGGGACCCCGCTTGGCCTCTGGAGAGAGGTGCCGGCCGAGGCCTGCTGCTGATTCCGCTTGGACATGGAGGAGTCGCAGGCTTGGGCTCGCTGCCCGGCCAGGCCTCTGCTCGGATGCCCAGGGCTTCCGGTAACCACGACCCCTTGCTTTTAGCTGGACCCTCAGACCCTGCAGGACAGAGACTGGCAGCGGACCGTCATCGCCATGAACGGGGTACGTGCCCCCAGCGCTGTGCTGGCTCCCACTTCTTGCAGAGGATTGGGGTGGTTGCAGTCCCTTCTGAGACCCTCGGGGCTGGAGGAGGCAGAGAAACCACAGTGTGCGTGCCCGAGTCCACGCAGGCCGGAGTCTTATGGCTGGAGTGCGGGTCACCCGCCAGGCACTGGGTGCCCCTCCTCAAGTGGGGGTTGAGGGGCATCACGGGACGGAGGGGGCCTGGACCCTGGGGCCTGCCCATAGAGACTGAGGCCCCTGATCAGACTCCAGTGCCCTGTAAGAACCGAGACCTTAAGAAAAAGCACTGGTGCGCGCCAGAAAAGCTTGGCACGTAGGACGTACTGGAGGAGGGGCGTGGCAACCCGCTCCTGTACCCTTGCCCGGAGAACAGGAGCCTGGCAGGCTCCTGTGGAGAGAGGAGCCTGGCAGGCCACAGTCCCTGGGGTCACAGAGTCGGACACGACTGAAGCGAGTTAGCATGCAGGACATAGTGCCGTTTGATGGGCAGTTGGTGGTGTGTTGTTATGTTATTTTCTATGCTTTTTCTCTAGTGTCTTTTTTTTCAGTTTTTTGTTTTGTTTTGGGATGTAGCCAGTTGACAGTGCTGTGATAGTTTCAGATGAACACAGAAGGGACTCGGCCACACACATTCATATGTCCATTTCCGTCCAGTTGCTCAGTCGTGTCTGACTCTGCGACCCCATGGACTGCAGCACGCCAGGCCTCCCTGTCCATCAACAACTCCCAGAGCTTGCTCAAACTCAGGTCCATTGAGTCTGTGGATACGTGTATGGATACATGGATCCATTCTCCCCAGACTCCCCTCCCATCCAGGCTGCCAGGCACCATGGAGTCTCATGGTTTCTTTTAATCAGGATTAAATCAGAAGCAGAAGCCACAAGATCGTGGGGGAGGTTGTGCAGAAGCAGGTCCTCAAACTGCCCTGGCTGTTCCTGGCTGCCACTGAGCTGGACCAGGGCCCCGCCCCCGACCTGGACCCTAGCCTGCCATCGCGGGGCCCTGGGAGCAGGCTCTGAGACCCAGGAGGCTGAGAGGGTCGTGACTCCCCCCTCTCCCCTGCAGATTGAAGTGAAGCTGTCAATCAGGTTCACCAGCAGGGAGTTCAGCTTGAAGAGGACGCCTTCCCGAAAACAGACAGGCGTCTTCGGAGTCAAGATCGCCGTGGTCACCAAGTGAGCAGCGGGGGGCTCCCGAGGCTCCTCACCGAGGGCACAGGGTGCTCCCTCCCCGGGTGTCTCTGCAGGACGGAGCCGGTGTGGGCCTCCCTCTCTGTGTGCGGTTGCTGTGCGGGGACCCCTCGCGGGCCCGAGCATGCTGACCACAGACGAGTCCCCAGCTGCTCGGGGCTGTCCCACCCCCTACCCGTGCCACCCCAGGAGCCGGGCTCACCAAGGTTCCCTTCCCTGCCTTGGAATTTGTCAGGATCCGAGCTCCTGTCCTGCCCTCCATGCATCCGGGTCAGTCATCAGGAGACACTTATGTGCAGGTTCAGGGCGGGCCTTGGGGACACAGCCGCTTCCTCCAGAATCCACTTTCCCCGGTTTGGAGCCTGGCCTGGCCCTGACCTCACTGGTGGTCAAGTGGGACACCTGGCTACAGCCTGGCCCCTGGCTACACCCCAGCCGTCCCCCAGCTCCTCCGGGAGGCTCTGGGCCGGGCAGGGACCCCCAAACGAGCACACTCGTGAGAGGGGCTGGGGACAGTACTCTGCTGGGTCCTGGATCCAGTCGCTAAACCCTCCAGACAAGAGTTCTTACTCTGGCGTCCTGCCTGCAGGGGCTAGAATTGTCCCGCTAGGATGCGGAAGAGAGAAGGGTAGCGTCACAGGATTCCAAGCTGAGCGCAGGGGCAAGGCGGTTCCGTGGACTCTGTCCTCTGGCCTGGCTGCCTGCTGGGCGCCGGACTCCCCTCTACCTGAGGCCTGGAGGGATCCCCCCACCCCCACCCAACTCGGAGACCAGACCGCTTCCCAGGACCCTTGCAGTCAGTCGCCAGTTAACCCAGGGCCCCAGGAGCTCCAGACTGACCTGCGGTAGCCAAGCTCAATCAGAAAGGCCTCCCGATCGCGCCCCCAGGGCGGGTGTGCTTGGAGGGTGTCCAGCCCCCGGAACTGTTGGAATGACCCTGATGAGATGGAGGCAGTGACGATCATGAGACGCAGAGCCCATGGGGAGCCCAAGGGCGAGGGGGGGGCTGCCGAACGCTGAAGCTCCGCCCCCTTCTTCCCCGCCCGCAGGAGGGAGCGGTCCAAGGTGCCGTACATCGTGCGCCAGTGCGTCGAGGAGATCGAGCGCCGGGGCATGGAGGAGGTGGGCATCTACCGCGTGTCCGGAGTGGCCACGGACATCCAGGCCCTGAAGGCGGCCTTTGACGTCAGTGAGTGTCTCAGCGGGCGGGCGTGGTGCGTGCACCTCTGGGGAGGGCGGTTCGGCAGAAGCCGGTTCCTAACCCGTCCTGACCACCCGCGTGGTTCTTGCCAAGACAGACCAGGGGCTTCCGTGGGGCTCAGCTGCCCCACCCTGCCGCGCCGTGTGTGGGTGTGACCAAAGCCCAGGGGTCAGCGAGTCTGGTGCCAGGAAGCTGGTGGAACCGCCCCGATTGCCAGGATACGGGCGGGAGACCCCAGGGTTCCTGGATGGATTTCTCCTCCCGCTGGGGGGCGCCTGCAGCCCTGGACGGTGTGGCGCGGGGTGGGGGTCACCGCCACTGTAGTTAAGCTGCCAGGTGGCCCGCGCGGGCCGGCTGGGGCTCAGAGGGTGGAACCGACTCCGGGTCCGCAGCGGGCTCCGCTCCACTTCCACGCTCTTCCCCAGACAACAAGGACGTGTCGGTGATGATGAGCGAGATGGACGTGAACGCCATCGCCGGGACGCTGAAGCTCTACTTCCGAGAGCTGCCCGAGCCCCTCTTCACTGACGAGTTCTACCCCAACTTCGCCGAGGGCATTGGTGAGCGCGGGGGCACCACCCGTCCCCCTTCCTGTCCGCCTTTGGTGGGGGGAAAACCCGAGTTTCAGTCCAAACTCTGCGAGTGGTGGGGGACCGGGAACCCAGCTGTCCTGAGAGGCCTCCACGGGCTGACTTCTGCGCTCGTCCCTCGAGGTCGCAGAGAGGGGGACTGCCGCTGTGGACACGCCAGTGTGGGGTCCGGAGGCTGCTGTCCTCACTGGCCCCAGACCCATGCCCATCAGTCAGGGCTTTCGAGTGCCCCCGGGCCCACCTGTAGGGTGGGGGGCGCTGGCATTCTGGGTGGCTGCAGCCTCTGCCCCGGCCCCCCACCCAGGGCCACTCAGCAGAGGACCTGCCCTCACTCACCCCCACCCAGGTGCAAAGGCCCATGTGATGGGGGGTCTGGGTCACCGGTGCCCCCCGTCCCCTGAGCAGGACGTGGGCAGGGTCTAGGGGCCAGGAGGCAGCTGTGCTCAGCACCCCTGCTGCTGGTCCCTGTGGTGCCCTCCACACTCTGAGGTTCAGGAAAGGCGTCCAGGGTGGCCAGGCTCCCACCCAGGGCCCTCGCTGGGGGCCCAGCGTGGGAGGCAGGACGG
This sequence comes from Nanger dama, assembly GCA_917880005.1. Taxonomy (NCBI): domain Eukaryota; kingdom Metazoa; phylum Chordata; class Mammalia; order Artiodactyla; family Bovidae; genus Nanger; species Nanger dama. Next base: position 1,721 of record CAKJTW010000398.1, on the reverse strand, counting down.
TGACTGGCTCGGGCCCTGGGGGCGCCTTCCAGCCCCGAGTGGTGACTGAGAAGTAACCCCCCACCCCCGCAGCGCTCTCAGACCCCGTGGCCAAGGAGAGCTGCATGCTCAGCTTGCTGCTGTCCCTCCCGGAGGCCAACCTGCTCACCTTCCTCTTCCTCCTGGACCACCTGAAAAGGTAGCCCCTCCTCTGGGGCGCTCAGGGCTCCAGTGGGTAGCCCCCCCTCCTCAGGCGCTCAGGGCTCGGGTGGGTAGCCCCCTCCTCTGGGGCGCTCAGGGCTCCGGTGGGTAGCCCCCCTCCTCTGGGGCGCTCAGGGCTCCGGTGGGTAGTCCCCCCCTCCTCTGGGGTGCTCAGGGCTCCGGTGGGTCCCCTTGTGCCCATCAGACTCCCTGGCACCCGAGGCCTTCCCTCTGTGGTGCTTCCCCCCAATCTGGGGGTGCCCCTCCAGGTACCGGCGCCACTATCACCCACGTCCCCCTGTGCCGTGGCCAGCTTCGGGCTTGGGTGTCCCCTCCCAACCCCGCCCGTACCCCTGCGGGCCTCCAGCCCTCTGCGTCCCAGGCAGGGGTGGATCAGCTGGGAGGAGCCCTCCCGGCTGGGGTGGCCTGGGTCCCCGCCCACCTCCATGCCCCCCATCCCCAAGGCGGTGTCATGGCAGTTTCCCCCCCTCAACTCCCAAAGGGTGGCCGAAAAGGAGACGGTGAATAAGATGTCCCTGCACAACCTCGCCACTGTCTTCGGCCCCACACTGCTCCGGCCCTCGGAGAAGGAGAACAAGCCGCCCGCCAACCCCAGCCAGGCCATCTCCATGACCGACAGCTGGTCCCTGGAGGTTATGTCCCAGGTACAGTGTCCTCGCCTACCTGGCCTGGACCTATGGCCCTGCCTGCCCGCCCCCCCGCACCCCAGTGTCCTGCCAGTGGCTCCCACCGAGCCGCGCAGGGAGGTGGCCGAGGTCAGGGGACAGGGCCACGAGGCAGACGGGGGTGGGGAGGGCGGGCCACGGCTCCGCCCCCTGCTCTTAGCTGGGGCTCCCAGGACCTGGCCCGCTTGCGGCCCTCCTGCTGTGAGGGACCCTGGGTACTGGGCGGGTGTGGGGGATGCTCTCCCGCTCTGAGCCCGCGGCCCCTCCCGCCCCGCTTGGCGGCCCTCCTGCTGTAGGGACTCTGGGTCCGGGTGGGGGTGCTCTCCCGCTCTGAGCCGCGGCCCCTCCCGCTCGCCCCGCAGGTCCAGGTGCTGCTGTACTTCCTGCAGCTGGAGGCCATCCCCCCCCGGACAGCAGGAGGCAGAGCGTCCTCTTCTCCACCGAAGTCTAGAGGCCCCCGGCCCGCCCCGAGAGAGCAGGACGGCCCGGGACCCTGCCAGGGACGCGGGCCATACAGACGCAGAGCGGGAGCTGAGCCTCCTGGAGGAGCCGCGGGCCCCCACCGCGGGCCCACGCTGCTGCCGAGAGACAGCGACCCCTGGCGGAAGCGGCCGGGGTCCGCGCCACCGCCAGAGGGCGCCCCGAGCCGGCGCGCCGCCCGCCGGGGGCCTGGGCGGGGCCAGGCGCAGGGAGAGGTTTGCAGGAAACGGTCCCCTGCGCGTCTCGGGGGCGAAGGGAGCAGGCAGGAGCGGACTCCCTGACTCGCGAGTCGTCGTCCTGAATAAACACCGCCGCCGCTTCTCGCCCGGGGGCCAGGCCCCCTCCCGTGCGGGTGGGAGCGTCCCGGTTTCCCAG
>CAKJTW010000397.1:30000-79811 GCA_917880005.1 Nanger dama | reverse complement strand
CCTACCCCTACACTCTACACACACATACAGCTTTAACCTAGCCTATCCTAAGCCCTTATCCATAACCTAACCCTATACACACTAACCTAACCTAAACATAACCCAAACCTAACCTAACCTAACCCAACCCTAACCCCAGCCCCAACCGCTAACCTTAACCGTGCCCTAATACTAACCTAACTATAGCCCTAACACTATTCTAACCCTAACCCTAAATCTAAATCTCTTCTAACCTAACACTAACTGTAACACTAACCTAATTCTATCCATAACCCCAACCCCAACCTTAAACCTAAACCTACCTAACCCTTAAACCTTGCCTAACACTAGCACTAGCCCTAACCATAACCTAAGCCCTAGCCTTAACCTAAACCTAACACTTCCACTAACTCTAATCCTAAACCTAGCCTAGCCCTAGCCCGACCCTAACCTAAGCCCTAGTCCTAACACTAACAATAACCCCATCCTAGCCTAACCTTAACTCAAGCCCATACCCTACCACTGCCCCTATCCTCTAACTCTAACCTAACCCTATCCTAAACCCTATTCCCTAACCTACCCTAAACACTAACCCTAACCTGAATGTAACCCAAGCCTAACCGTAACCCTAGCCCTAACACCTAACCTAACCTAACCCTATGCCAAACCCCAGCCCTAGCCTAACCTACCTAAACCTAAAGGTAGAGCAAAACCTAACACTGAACCCTAATTCTTACACTAACCCTAGCCCTAGCCTAGCCCAGCTCTAACCCTCTCCCTAGCCTAACACTAACACTAACCCTATCCTAAGCCATGAACCTAACCCTAACCTAGCCAAGCCCCAACACATGCTCCTACCTCCAGCCCTACCTCTAGCCTAACCATGACACAGGCCCTAGCCTAAGCCTAGCCTAACCTGAACCTAAGCTAACACTAGCCCTAACCCAGTCCTAACCTTTCCCTAACTCCAGCCCAAGCCCTACCCTACCCCTGTCCCTAACACCAGCCCTAACCCTATTCCTAAACCTAATCCCTAGCCCTAACCTAACCCAAAACACTAGCCTAACCTAATCTTAACCCAAATCTAACCTAACCCTAACACTAGACCTTAAACCTTAGCACTAGCCCTAACCCACTCTAGCCTAGCCTAACCATAACCTATCTCTTGTGCTAACTCTATCACTAATCCTAAACCTAACATTAACCTTCATGCTAAACTCTAGCCCTAACCCAAATCCTTACCCCTAAACCTAGTTGTAATCCTAACCCAACCCATTCCCTCTCCTGCCCAAAGCCTAGCCATAACCTAACCTGCAGCCCTAAAGCCATAATTTTAGCACAAGCCATAACCTAACACTAAGCCCTAGCCTAACACTAACTCTAACACTAGCCTTAGCCTAGCCTAACCGTAACCCTAAGCTAACCCTAGCCCCAGCCTAACATTAACCTAACACTAACACTAACACTAGCCCTATCCCTAGCCTAACCTAGGCCTAACCCTAACCCTACCTACCTAACCTCCTAGCCTGACTCTAGCCATAGCACTAGCACTAGCCCTAGGCCTAACCCTTTCCTTAAGCCTAGCCCTACCCTACCCTTATCCTAACCTAAACCTAAACCTAACCATAAAACTAACCTAGCCTAGCCCAGCCCTAGCCAAACCATGACCTAACCCCAACCCATACCACTGCCCTTACTCTTGCCCTTGCCCCCTAGCCCTGCCAAGCCTAGCCTAACCCTAACACTACCCTAACAATAGCCTAGCCTGCCTAACCTAACCTAGCCTAAACCTAATCCTAACCCAACCCCAACCTAACACTAGCCTAACCCCAGCACTAACCCTATCCCTAACCTAACCTAAGCCTAACCCTAACCTAACAACAATAACCTAACCTAGTCTGGCCCTAGCCCTAACCTAGCACTTGTTGTGGTCCTAACCCTATCCTTAGGTCTAGCCAGCCCCTACCCTTAGCCCTAAGCCTAGGCCCTAAGCTCTAACCATAAAACTAACCTAACCCTACCCAAACCCTAACACAAAGCCTAGCCTAACCGCTACCCATGCCCTACACTTGCCCCAACCCCTGCCCTAACCTAACCCCAGCCTAACACTAACCGATCCTAACTCTATTTTAACCCTGGCCTAGGCCTAAGCCTGCCTCAGCCCAAGGCTTAGCCTAACCGCAGCACATGCACATGCCCTTGCCCCTGCCCTGCCCCAGCCTAACCAAGCCCTAATCCTAACCTAACGCTAAACCTAACACTAGCCCAAACACTAACACTAACCTAGACCTAATCCTAGCCCTATCCTCAGCTCTAACACTAGCCCTAGCACTAACCCTGTCCCTAGCCTAACCCTAAGCCATAGCCATAGCCTAGCCGTAGCCTAGCCTAGCCATGGCTCGTCTAGCCTAACCTAAGCCTGCACTTGCACCTAGCCCTGTCCCTATCCCTAGCCCTAACCCAACCCTAGCCATAGCCCTGGCCGGAGCCCTAGCCCTAACTCTCTAACACTAGCCCAAAAGCATTCCCTAGCCTAGCCCTGCCCTTAATTCTAGCTCTAGCCCTAACTCTAGCCCTATCCTAAACACTAATCCATAACCTTAGCACTAGCCTAACCGTAAACACTAGCCTAACCCTTACCATAGCCCATTCCTAGCCTAGCCCATAGCCTAAACCTAGCCCCAGCCCAGTCCCTAGCCCTAAGTGTGCCGTAACTGTAACGTAACTCTAATCCTAACCCTAACTCTAGCCTAACCTAACCCTAACCTAACGTTAACCCTTACCTATCCTAGCACTAGCCTGACTCTAACACTAACACTAGCCTTAACCTAACCTAAAGCTAAGCCTAGCTCTAGCCCAAGCCTAACCTAGCCTAGCCTAGCCTAAATCTAGCCTAACCTAGCCCTAAGCCTAAACTCTAGCCACAGCCCTAACCTAAACACTAACCTAACCTATCTAAAACCTTGAAACCTAATCCTAACCCCAACCCAACCTAACCATAATATTAGGGTTGGTGTTTTGGGTTGGGGTTAGGGTCGGATTAGGGTTTGGGAATAGGGTTGGGGTTAGTGTTTAGGTTAGGGTTACAGTTCAGGGTTTGGGCTTAGTGTTAGGAGTAGGGTTAGTTTTTGTGTTAGGTTAAGGTTTGGGTTGGTGTTTAGGGTTAGGGTTAGGGATTACAGTTTAGGAAATGGGTTGGGGTTAGGGGTTGCGGGCTAGGTGTAGGGGTGAGGTGTATGGGTTGGACTTGGGTTTGGGTTTAGGATTGGTTTGGGGTTAGTTTTAGGAGTTAGGGTTTGGGGTTAGGGTTAGAGTGATGTTAGGGTTGGGGTTAGGGTAAGGGTTAGGTTTTGGGGTTAGGGATAGGGTTAGTGCTGGTGTTGGGGTTGGTGTTAGGGTTAGGGGTTAGAAGGGTTTAGGGTTAGGGTTAGGGTTAGAATAGGCTTGGGGTTGGGTTAGGATTAGGGTACGGTTAGTGTTAGTGTTGGGGTTGGGGTTATTGTTAATGTTGGGGTTAGGGGTTAGGGGTTAGGATTAGGTTTGGTTTATGGTTAGGGTTAGGGTTTCTGTTTAGTGTTGGGGTTGGGGTTAGGTATTAGGGTTTAAGTAAAGGGTTGGGGTTGGGGTTAGGGTTGAGGTTAGGGTTGGTGTTGGTTGCCCTTAGGGTTAGGGTTGGGGTTTGGTTAGGGTTATGTGGGGGTAGGGGTAAGGGTAGGTGTATGGGTTGGGGTTTGGGGTTAGGGTTGTGTTAGGGTTAGGGTTGGTTTTAGGGTTAGGATTTATCATTGGGGTTAGAGTTAAGGGTAGGGGTAGGGTTTAGGGTTGGGTTAGGGTTAGGTTTTAGAGTTAGCGTTAGGGTTAGGGGTTAGGTTTTAGAGTCAGGGTTATGGTTAGGGTTTGGGTTGTGGTTGGGGTTTGCGGTTAGGGTTAGAGTTAGGGTTGGGTGTGGGATAGGGTTAGGGGTACTAGTAGGTTTAGATGAGTTAGGGTTAGGGATAGTGTTAGGTTTGCGGTTATGTTTGGGGTTAGAGTTAGGGTTAGGCTTAGGGTTAGGGTTTGAGTTACGGTTTAGTGTTAGGTTTAGGCTTATCTAGGGTTTAGGGTTAGTGTAAGTTTAGTGTTAAGGTTAGGGTTAGTGTTAGGGTAGGGGTTACAGTTATGGTTGGGGTTCGGGGTAGGGGTAGGTGTGAGGGAATGGGTTGGAGTTAGGGTTACGGTTAGTTTTATTGTTGTGTAAGGATTAGGGTTAGTGTTAGTGTTCAGGGGTTAGGATTAGTGTTGGTGTTTAGGGTTTAGTGATAGAGTTAGTGTGAGGGATAGGGTTAGGGTTAGGGTTAGGTTTGGGTTTGGGTTAGTGTTAGGGTTATGGTTTGAGGTTTAGGGTTGGGGTTAGGGTTGGGGTTTATGGTTGAGTGTATGGGTCAGGTTTAGGTTTAGGGTTTAGGGGTAGGGGTAGGGGTAGCGGTATGTGTTGGGGTTTGGGTTAGGGTTAGGGTGAGGATCGGGTTATGGTGAGGGTTGGGGTTAGGTTTAGGGTTTAGGGTTAGGGTTAAGAATGGGGTTAGGGGATTAGGCCGAGGGTAGGGTTATGCCTGGGGCTAGTGCTAGTGCTAAAGCTAGGGTTGGGGTTGGGGTTAGGGTATGGTTAGGGGTAGGGTTGGGGTTGGATTAGGGATAGGATTAGAGTTAGGGTTAGGGTTAGCATTGGGGGTACAGTTAGGGTTAGTGTCAGAAGAGGTTTCAGTTTGGGGTTGGGGTTAGAATAGTGTTAGGGTTAGGTGGGGTTAGGGTTGGGTTACGGTTAGGTGTAGGGTTGGAGTTAGGGGTTAGGGTTAGCTTTAGGGTTTAGGGTTGGGGTTTGGTTCAGGGTTAGGGTTGGTGGTTAGGGGTTAAGGGTGGTGTTAGTGGTAGGAGTATGGGTGGGGTTTGGGTTATGGTTAGGTTTAGGGTTAGATTTAGTTTAATGGTTGGTGTTGCGGTTAGCGTTAGGGTTAGGGATAGGGTTGGGTTAGGGTTAGGTTTAGAGGTATGGTGAGGGTAGGTGTTGGGGTTACGGTTGGGTTTGGGGTTAGGTTTATGGTAGAGTAGGTATAGATTTGGGGTTGGGGTTGGGGTTAGGGATAGGGTTAGGGTTAGGGTATGGTTAGGGGTAGGGTTGGGGTTGGGGTTGGGGTTAGGGTTAGTGTTAGGGTTAGCATTACTCTTAGAGTTAGGGTTAGAAAAGGTTTCAGTTTGGGGTAGGTTTAGCGTTAGGGTTAGATGTTAGGCTTAGGGTTACGGTTAAGGTTGGGTTATGGTTAGGGTTAGGGTTAGTGTTTAGGGTTAGGGTTAGGGATAGGGTTAGGGGTTAGATTTAGGGTAATGGTTAGTGTTGCAGTTAGCATTAGGGTTACGGTTAGGGGTTGGCTCAGGTTTAGGTGTGGAGGGGGTATGGGTAAGTGTGGGTGTTGGGGTTAGGGTTATGGTTGAGGTTTATGGTTAGGGTAGGTACAAGTTTAGGATTGGGGTTGGGGTTAGGGATAGATTTAGGTTTAGGGTTAGGTTTAGCAGTAGGGTCAGAGTACGGTTGGGGTTAGGGGTTCGAAGACTTTTCGGTTTGGGATTAGGGTTAGAATAGGGTTAGGGATAGGGTTAGGGTTAGGGTACGGTTGGGGTTATGGTTTGGGTTTGGGGTTGGGGTTAGGGTTAGGTTTAGGGTTAGCATTACTCTTAGGTTTGGGGTTAGAAAGAGGTTTAGGTTTATGGTATGATTTAGGGTTAGGGTTAGGGGTTGAGGCTTAGGGTTAGGGTTAGGGGTTAGGTTGCGGGTTTCGGGTTGGGGGTAGGGGTAGCGGTATGTGTTGGGGTTTGGGTTAGGGTTAGGGTTAGGGTTGGGTTAGGGTTATGGTTAGGGTTAGGGGTTGGGGTTGGGGTTGGGGTTTGGGTTTAGTGTTAGATTAGGGTTAAGGTAGGGGTTAGTTGTTAAGATTAGGTTTAGGGTTAGGGTTAGTGTTAGGATAAGGGTAGGGCTATGGGTTGTGGTTGGGTTTAGAGTTAGGGTTAAGTTGGGTTTTGTTTAGGGCTAGGTTTAGGAATAAGACTAGGGCTAATCCTAGGTTTAGGGCTAGGGCTGGGGCTCAAGCTAGGTTTAGTGTGTGGTTAGGCTTTAGGTTTGGGGTTACGGTTGGGGTTTAGGGTTAGGGTTAGGGTTAGGGATGGGTTTGGTGTTGGGGTTAGCGTTACCTGGGTGTGGTTTGGTTTAGGTTAGTGTAGAAGAGGTTTAGGGTTCAGTTAGGGTTAGGGTTGGGTTGGGTGGGTTGGGGTTTAGTGTTAGGATTAAGGTTTGTGTCACGATTAGGGGCTAGGTTTAGGGTTAGGGTTAGGGGCTGGGGAAGGGGTAGGAGTAGGGGTTTTGGTTAAAGTTAGTTTGGGGTTAGGATTGGGTTAAGGTTAGTGTTAAGGTTAGGGTTTAGGGTTAGTGTTGGGGTTAGTTTGGGGTTAGGGTTGGGGTTTAGGTTTAGGTTTAATGTGCGGTTAGGGTTAGGGTTGTGGTTGGGGTTAGGGTCAGGGTTAGGGTTAGGGTTTAGGGTTTAGGGTTTAGGGTTAGGGTTAAGAATAGGGTTAGGGTTAGGCCGAGGATGGGGTAAGGCCTAGGGGCTGAGTGCTAGTGCTAAGGCTAGGGTTAGGGATAGGGTTAGGGTTAGGGTTAGGGTTATGGTACGGTTAGGGTTAGGGTCAAAGGGGTTTCGGTTTAGGGATGAGGATTATAATAGGGTTAGGGTTAAGGTTAGGGTTAGGGTTAGAGTACGGTTAGGGGTAGGGTTGGGGTTGGGGTTAGGGTTGGGGTTTGGGGTGAGGGTTTGGTTCAGGGTTAGGTTTAGGGGTAGGGTTAGTGGTAGGAGTATGGGTTGGGGTTTGGGTTAGGGTTAGGTTTAGGGGTTAGATTTAGCGTAATGGTTTGTGCTACATTTAGCAGTAGTGTTAGGGTTAGGCTTGGGTTAGCGTTGGGGTAGGTGTATGTGTCGGGGTAGATGTTAGGGTTAGGGTTAGGGTTAGGTTTATGGTTAGGGAAGGTACAGGTATGGGATTGGGGTTGGGGTTAGGGATAGGATTAGGGTTAGGTTTAGGTTTAGGGTTAGGGTTAAGTATGGTTAGGGTTAGGGTTCGATGTAGTTTCGGTTTGGGGTTAGGGTTAGAATAAGGTTAGGGATAGGGTTAGGGTTAGGGGTATGGTTACGGATGGGGTTGGGTTTAGGGTATGGTTAGGGTTAGGGTTGGGGTTGGGGTTCACATTACTCTTAGGTTTAAGGTTACAAGAGGTTTCGGTTTAGGGTATGATTTAGGGTTAGGGTTAGGGGTTAGGCTTAGGGTTGGGGTTAGGGTTAGGGTTAGGGTTTAGGGTTAAGTAGGGGTAGCAGTATGTGTGGGGTGGGTTGGGGTTGGGGTTCGGTTAGGGTTACGGTTGGGTTTAGGGTTAGGGTTAGGTTTTGGGTTTAGGTTTGGTGTTGGGTTTGGGTTTAAGGTAGCAGTTAGCTATTAAGATTAGGGTTAGGGTTAGGGTTAGTGTTAGGATTAAGGTACGGTTATGGGTTGTGGTTGGGTTTAGGGTTAGGGTTAAGTTGGGTTGGGGTTAGGGCTAGGTTTAAGAATAAGGCTAGGGCTAGTCCTGGGGCTAGGGGCTGGGGCTCAAGCTGGGGTTGAGTGTGGGGTTGGGCTTTGGTGTTGGGGTTGGGGTTAGGGTTTAGGATTGGGGTTAGGGTTAGGGTTGGTTTGGGGTTAGGTTTAGGGTTAGGGTTAGCGTTACTGTTATGTTGAGTGTAGAAAGGGTTTAGGTTTAGTGTTATCATTAGAATAAAGTTAGGGTTGGGTTTAGTTTATTAGGGTTAGGGTTAGCTTAGGGATAGTGTTAGGATTTAGTGTTAGGATTAAGGTTCGTGTCAGGATTAGTAGCTAGGTTTAGGTTCAGGGTTAAGGGTGGGGGAAGGTGTGGGGGTAGGGGTATGTGTTGGAATTAGGGCTAGGGTTAGGATTGGGTTAAGGTTAGTGTTAGGGTTGGGATTTGGGGTTAGTGTTGAGGCTTAGTTTAGGATTAGGGTTAGGGTTATGGTTAGTTTTAGGGTTATGATTAGGGTTAGGATTAGGATTACGGTAAGTATTAGGTTGGGGGTTAGGGTTAGGGTTAGGGGTTGGGTTTAGGGTTGGTGTGCGGTTAGGGTTAGGGCTGTGGTTGGGGTTAGGGTTAGGGTTGGGGTTAGGGTTTAGGGTTTAGGGTTAGGGTTAAGAATAGGGTTAGGGTTAGGCCGAGGGATAGGGTAAGGCTTAGGGCTAGTGCTAGTGCTAAGTCTAGGGTTAGGATTGGGGTTAGGGTACAGTTAGGGTTAGGGTCTAAAGGGTTTCGGTTTGGGGTTGGGGTTAAGGTTGGGGTTATGGTTAGGGGTACGGTTAGGGGTAGGGTTGGGGGTTGAGGTTGGGGGTTAGGTTTAGGGTTAGGGTTTGGTTCAGGGTTAGGGTTAGGGGTTAGGGTTAGGGGTAGGCTTAGTGGTAGGAGTATGGTTAGGGGTTTGGGTTTGGGTTAGGATTAGGGGTTAGATTTAGCATAATGGTTTGTGCTACAGTTAGCATTAGGATTAGGGTTAGGTTTGGGTTATGGTTAGGGGTAGGTGTATGTGTGAGTGTAGATGTTAGGGTTAGGGTTAGGGTTAGGTTAATGGTTAGGGTAGGTACAGGTTTAGGGTTGGGGTTGGAGTTAAGGATAGAATTAGGGTTAGGGTTAGGTTTAGGGTTAGGGTTAGAGTATGGTTGGGGTTAGGGTTTGAAGTAGTTTCGATTTAGGGTTAGGGTTAGAATAGGGTTAGGGATAGGGTTAGGGTTAGGGTACGGTTAGGGTTGGGGTTGGGGTTGGGGTTAGGGTTAGGGGTTAGGCATTACTCTCAGGTTTAGGGTTAGAAAGGTTTTGGTTTAGGGTATGATTTGGGCTTAGGGTTGGGATTTGGGCTTAGGGTTGGGGTTAGGGTTTGGGGTTAGGGGTAGGGGTAGTGGTATGTGTTGGGGTTTGGGTTAGGGTTAGGGTTAGGGTTGGATTAGGGTTACGGTTGGGGTTTAGTGTTAGGGTTAGGGCTTGGGTTTAGGTTTGGTGTTAGGGTTAGGGTTAAGTTAGGGGTTAGTTGTTAAGATTAGGGTTAAGGTTAGGGTTAGTGTTAGGATTAAGGGTAGGGTTATGGGTTGTGGTTAGGTTTGGGGTTAGGGTTAAGTTGGGTTGGGGTTAGGGCTAGGTTTGAGGAATAAGGCTGGGGCTAGTCCTAGGGCTGGGGCTGGGACTGGGGCTGGGGCTCATGCTGGGGTTGGTGTGAGGGTTGGGCTTTGGTGTTGGGGTTGGGGTTGGGGTTTAGGATTAGGGTTAGGGTTAGGGGTTGAGTTTGGGACTAGGGTTGGGGTTAGGGTTAGCGTTACTCTTAGGTTGAGTGTAGAAGAGGTTTAGGTTTAGGGTTAGCTTTAGAATAAAGTTAGGGTTGGGTTTAATTTATTAGGGAGAGGGTTAGATTAGGGATAGTGTTGGGGTTTAGTATTGGGATTAAGGTTAGTGTCAGGATTAGGGGCTAGATTTGGGGTTAGGGTGAAAGGGTAGGGGAAGGGATGGGGTAGGGGCATGTGTTGGAGTTAGGGTTAGGGTTAGGATTGGGTTAAGGTTAGTGTTAGGGTTAGGATTTAGGGTTAGTGTTAGGTTAGGTTAGGGGTGGGGTAAGGGTTAGTTTTAGGGTTATGATTAGGGTTAGGGTTGGTGTTGGGGTTGGGGTTAGGTTTAGGGTTATGGTTAGGATTACGGTTAGTGTTGGGGTTAGCGTTGGGGTTAGGGTTAGGGTTTAGGTTTAGGGTTGGTGTGCGGTTTAGGATTAGGGTTGGGGTTGGGGTTAGGGTCAGGGGTTAGGGTTAGGGTTAGGGTTATGGTTTGGGGTTAGGGTTAAGAATAGTGTTAGGGTTGAGGCCGAGGGATAGGGTTAGTTCTAGGGCTAGTGCTAGTGCTAAGGCTAGGGTTAGGGTTAGTGTTAGTGTTAGGGTATGGTTAGGGGTAGGGTTGGGGTTGGGGTTGGGGTTAGGGGTAGGGTTGGGGTTGGGTTACAGTTGGGGTTAGGGTCAGAAGAGGTTTCGGTTTAGGGTTAGGGTTAGAATAGGTTTACGGTTAAGGTTAGGGTTAGTGTGCGGTTAGGGGTAGGGTTGGGGGTTGGGGTTAGGTTAGGGTTTGGTTCAGGGTTAGGTTTAGGGGTTAGGGTTAGGGGTAGGTTTAGTGTTAGGAGTATGGGTTAGGTTTTGGGTTAGGGTTAGGGTTAGGGTTAGATTTAAGGTAATGGTTAGTGGTACAGTTACCATTAGATTTAGGATTAGGGTTGGGTTAAGGTTGGGGTAGGGTTATGGGTAAGAGTAGGTATTAGGGTTAGGGTTAGGGTTAGGTTTATGCTAAGGTTAGGTATGGGTTTAGGGTTGGGGTTGGGGTTGGGGAAAGGATTAGGGTTAGGGTTAGGTTTAAGGTTGGGGTTAGAGTACAGTTAGGGATAGGGTTTGAAGAGGTTTCAGTTTAGGGTTAGGGTAGAACAGGGTTAGGGATAGGGTTAGGGATAGGGTGCGGTTAGGATTAGGGTTGGGGGTTGGGATTGGGGTTAGGGTTAGGGTTAGGGTTAGCATTACTCTAGGTTTAGGGTTATAAGTGGTTTCGGTTTAGGGTATGATTTGGGGTTAGGGTTAGGGGCTAGGCTCAGTGTTAGGGTTAGGGGTTAGGTTTAGGGTTTAGGGTTTAGGGTTAGGGGTAGGGGTAGCGGTACGTGTTGGGGTTTGGGTTAGGGTTAGGGTTGGGTTAGGGCTATGGTTAGGGTTTAGGGTTAGGGTTAGGGTTAGGGTTAGTTTTAGGGTTAGGGTTAGTGTTAGTTTTAGGGTTAGGGTTAGTGTTAAGGTTGGGTTAGGGTTATCATTAGGGTGATGGTAAGGGTTAGGGTTGTTTTACGGTTAGGGGTAGGGGTAGGGGTAAAGGTATGGGTATGGGTTGGGGTTTGGGTAGGGTTAAGGTTAGTGTTAGCATTACTCTTAGGGTTAGGTTTAGAAGAGGTTTCGTTTAGGGTAAGGTTTAGGATTAGGGTTAGGGTTTAGGCTTAGGGTTAGGGTGAGTGTTGGTTTAAGTTTGGTGTTGGGGTTGGGGGTAGGGACAGGATTAGGGTTAGCACTACTGTTAGGGTTGGGGTTACAAGAACATTAGGTTTGGGGTTACGGTTACCATGCGGTTGGGGTTAGTGTTAGGGTTAGGGTTAGGTTTAGTGTTAGGGTAAGGGTTTGGGGTTAGGGTTAGGGGTAAGGGTTACGGTTTAGGGTTAGGTGTAGGTTTAGGGGTTAGGTTAGGGTTAGGGATAGGGGTGGGGTAGGGTTAAAGATATGTCTGTGTTGGGTTAGGGTTACGGTTGTGTTAGGGTTAGGGTTAGGGTTTAGGGTCAGGTTTAGGGTTAGGGTTAGGGTTAGGGATAGGGTTAGGTCTGGGGCTAGTGCTGGGTATAGGGCTGGCCTAGAGCTAATGTTGGGGTTAGGGTTAGGGTAGGGTTAGGTTTAGGGTTGTGGTTGGGGTTAGGGTTAGGTTTAGGGTTACCATTACTCTTGGGGTTAGGGTTAGAAAGGTTTAGGTTTAGGGTTAGGGTTAGAATAGGGTTAGGGTTAGGGTTAGGGTATTAGGGTTAGGATTAGGGTTTAGTATTTAGGGTTAGGGTTAGGTTGGGGTTAGGGTTTAGGGTTGAGGTTAGGGCTGGGGCTGGGGTAGGGCTAGGGCTGAGTGCTGGGGCTAGGTTTATGGCTGGGGCTATGTTTGGGGTTAGGGTTGGGGTTTAGGGTTGGGGTTAGGATTAGGATTAGGTTTAGGGTTAGGGTTATTGTTAGTGTTTAGTGTTAGGGCTAGGGTTAGGGTTAGGTTTAGTGTTAGGGATACTTTTATGGCTAGGGCTAGTGCTAGGGTTAGGGTTAGGGTTTAAGTTTAGGGTTAGGGTTGGGAGAGGGTTAGGGTAGGGTTAGGTTTGGGTTTGGGGTTGGTGTTAGGTTTAGTATTAGGATTAGCATTACTGTTGGGTTTAGGGTTATAAGAGGTTTAGGTTTAAGGTTAGGATTAGAATAGTGTTGGGGTTAGGTTTAGGGTATTAGGGTTAGAGTTAGTGTTTAGGATTTGGGGTTAGTGTTAGGTTGGTGTTAGGGTTAAGGTTTAGGGTTAGGTTTCGGGTTAGGGTTAGGGTTGGGTTAGGGTTAGGGTTTAGGGATTAGGGTTAGGGTTAGGGGTTAAGGTTAGGGGTAGGGGTGGAGGTAGGGTTATGCTTTGGGGTTAGGGTTAGGTTTGGGTTAGGGATAGGGTTATGATTAGGGTTTGGGTTTGGGATTGTGGTTAGGGTTAGGGTTAGGTTAAGGTAGGGCTAGTGATAGGGTTAGGGCTAGGGCTAGGGCTGGGGCTACGCCTGGGGCTACGGCTGACTAGTTTTAGGGTACTGGTGGGTTCAGTGCTAGGGTTACAGTTAGGGTTAGGGGTAGGGCTAGTTTTGGGTTAGGGTTAGTGATAGGGTTTAGTGTTAGGGTTAGGGTTATAGTTAGGGGGTTAGGGTTAGGGGTTGGGGTTAATGTTAGAGATATGGTTAGGTGTAGGTTTAGGGGTAGGGGTATGGGTTGGGGTTAGTGTTAAAGTTAGAGTTAAGGTTACTGTTGGTTGAGGTTATGGTTAGTGTTTTTGTGGGGTTAGGGTTAGGGTTTGGGGTTTAGGGATAGGGTTAGTGTTTGGTTTAGGGTTAGGCTGAAGTTTAGGGGTAGGTTCAGGTGTTGTGGTTGGGGTTAGGGTTAGGGTTAGGTTTGTTAGGGTTAGGGTTAGGGTTAAGGCTAGTTGTGGGGTTAGGGCTTGGGGCTAGGATTAAGACTAGGGCTAGGGTTGGGTCTGGGGCTAGTTATAGTGTTAGGGTTAGGATTGGGTTAGGGTTAGGGTTAGGGTCAGGGTTTGGTGTTAGTGTTAGGGTTATGATTAGGTGTTAGGGTTAGGGGTTAGCGTTGGTGTTAGGGTCATGGTTAGGGCTAGGATAGGGTTAGGACAAGTGTTAGTGCTAGGGCTAGGATAGGGCTAGAGCAAGTGATAGTTTAGGGTTAGTGTTTGGTGTTATGGTTAGGGTTAGGGTTAAGGGTAGGGATAGGGTTAGGCGTTAGGGTTATGGTTGGGAACAGATTTAGGGTTAGGGTTAGGGGTTAGAGTGAGGGTTAGGGATAGGTTTTAGGGTTAGGGTTAGGGAAATGGTTTAGGCTTAGGATAGGTGTTAGGGGTTAAAGTTAGGGTTAGGGTTAGGTTACGACTAGGGCTAGGGTTGGGGTTAGGGTTAAGGTTAGTGATTAGGGTTAGAGTTTAGGGTTAGGGTTTGGGGTTGGGGTTAGTATTGGTTGGGGTTATTGTTAGGGTTTAGTGTTAGTGTTAGTGTTAGGTTATGTTTTGTGTTAGGGTTGCGGTAGGGTTAGCGATAGGGTTAGGGTTAGGGTTAGGTTTGTGTTACGGTTAGGGGTATGGGTAGGGAAGGATAAGCTATGGGTTGGGGGTTGGGTTAGGGTTAGGGTTAGGGTTAGGGGTTAGGCTTAGGGTTAAGTTTAGAAGAGTTAGGGTTAGGGTTAGGGTTAGGGTTAGGGTCAGGTTCAGGGTCAGGGTTTAGGGTTAGGGTTAGCATTAGCGTTAGGGTTAGCATTAGGGTTAGGGTTAGGTGTAAGGCTTTGTGTTAGGGTTAAGGTTAGGGTTAGGTTTACGGTTAGGGATGGGTTTGGGGTTAGGGTTGAGTTTGGGGTTAGGTTTGGGATTGGGGTTTGGGATATGGTTGGGATTGTGGTTGGGTTTAGGGTTGGGGTTGGGGTTATGGTTAGTGTTGGGGTTATGTTTAGGGTTAGGGTTAGGTTTACGGTTGAGGTTAGGGTTAGTGTTACGATTGGCATTAGGGTTAGGGTTAGGTTTAGAGTTAGTGTTAGGGTTAGGGTTAGGGTTATGGTTCGGGCTAGGGATACATTTAGGACTAGGGCTAGTGCTACGGTTAAGGAGAGGCCTAGGGCTAGGGCTAAGGTTCGGATTAGTGTTTAGTGTTATGGTTATGGTTAGAGTTAAGGGTAGGGATAGGGTTGGGGGTTAGGGTTAAGTTTAGCGATAGTGTTAGGGTTAAGGTTAGGGTTAGGGATTAGGGTTAGGGATAGGGTTAGTGTTTAGTGTTAGTGTTGAGGGAAAGATTTTGGGCTAAGGATATGTGTTAGGGTTAAAGTTAGGGTTAGGGGTTAGATTTAGGCCTAGGGCTGGGTTAGGGTTAGGGTAGGGCTGGCGTTGGGGTTAGGTTTAGGGTTAAGGTTAGTGTTAATATTAGGTTTAATGTTACGGTTGGGGTTTAGGGTTAGGGTTAGGTTTAGGGTTAGGTTTAGTATTAGGGTTGGGGTAGGGCTTAGGGTTAGGGTTGGCATTAGGGTAATGGTTGGGGTTGGGTCTTAGGGTTAGTGTTGGGGTTGGGGTTAGGGTTAGGGCTAGGGGTGCAGTTAGGGTTAGCGTTGGGGTTAGGGTTAGGGTTAGGTTAGGGTTAGGGTTAGGGCTAGGGGTTGGGATTAGGTTTAGTGTTGGGGTTTAGGGTTAGGGTTAGGTTTAGATTAGGGTTAGGGTTAGGGTTAGGGCTAGGGGTTGGGGTTTTGGTTAGTGTTAGGGGTTAGGGTTAGGGTTAGGGTTTGGGCTAGGGGTTGGGGTTAAGGTTACTGTTAGGGTTTAGGGTTAGGTTAGGTACAGGCTAGGGTTAGGGTTAGGGCTAGGGGTTGGTTTTAGGGTTAGTGTTGGGGTTAGGGTTAGGGTTAGGGTTTAGGGTTTAGGGTTAGAGTTAGGGTTAGTTTTAGGGTTAGGTTTGGTTGGGGTTTAGGTTGGGATTTAGGTTGGGGTTTAGGTTTAGGGTTAGGGTTAGATTTAGGGTTAGGGTAGGTTTAGTTGTAATGCTGGGATTGGGGTTAGGGATAGGATTAGGGTTAGCATTACTTTTGGGGTTAGGGGTAAAGGTTTAGGTTTAGGTTTACGGTTAGAATATGGTTACGGTTACGGTTGGGGTTAGGGTTGGGTTAGGGTTAGGGTTAGGGTTTAAGGTTTAGGGTTAGGGTTAGGGTTTATGCTTAGGGTTTGGGTCAGGGTGAGGGTTAGGGGTTAGGGTTAGGGTTAGGGATAGTGGTATGTGTTGGGGTTTGGATTAGTATTAGGGTTAGGGTTAGGGTTAGGGTTGGGGTTAGAGGTTAGGGTTAGGGTTTGGGTTAGGTTTAGGGTTAGGGTTGGGGTTAGGGTTAGTGTTGGTGTGGGGTACGTGTTGGGTTGGGTTAGGGTTAGGGTTAGGGGTTAGGGCTAGGTGTTAGGTTTAGTGTTATTGTTAAGGTTTAGGGTTAGGGTTAGTGTTAGGGTTAGGTTAGGTTTATGGTTAGGGTTTATGGTTAGGGTTAGTGGTTAGGATTAGGGTTAGGGTTACGGTTGGGGTAGGGGTTAGGGTTAGGGTTGGTGTTAGGGTTAGGGTTTGTTTAGTGTTGGGTTAGGGTTAGGGTTACGGTTGGGGTAGGGGTTAGGTTTAGGGTTGGTGTTAGGGTTAAGTTTTGGTTTTAGGTTTGGGGTTAGGGTTAGGGTTATGGTTAGGTTAGGTTTGGGGTTAGGGTTAGGTTTAGGGTTAGGGTTTATGGTTAGTGTTAGCGGTTAGGGTTAGGGTTTAGGGTTAAGTTGGGGTAGGGGTTAGAGTTAGGGTTGGTGTTAGGGTTAAGGTTTGTTTTAGGGTTAGGGTTAGGGTTAGGGTTATGGTTCGGGCTGGGATGGGTTTGGACTAGGGCTGGTGCTGGGGCAAGGGCTAGGGGCGAGGGATAGGGCTAGGGATTGGGGTTAGTGTTAGGGCTTAGGGTTGGGGTTGGGGGTTAGGGTTAGGGTTAGCATTACTCTTGGGTTTTGGGGTTAGAAGAAGTTTATGGTTATGGTTTGGGTTAGGGTTAGGTTTAGGGTTGGGGTTTTGTTTAGGGTTAGATTTAGGGTTAGGTTTAGGGTTTGGTTTGGGGTTGGGGTTGGGGGTAGGGTTAGCGTTACTCTTAGGTTTAGGGGTTAGAAGGGTTTAGGGTTAGGGTTAGGGGTAGGTTTAGAGTTAGGGTTTGTTGGGTTTAGGGTTAGTGTTCGGGGTAGGTTTGGGGTTTGGATTAGGGATAGGGTTAGGGTTAGCATTACTCTTAGTTTTAGGTTAGAAAAGTTTAGGGTTAGGGTTAGGGGATAGGGTTAGAGAGTTAGGGTTAGGATTTGGTTTAGGGTTAGGGTTATGGTTAGGGTTAGGGGTTTTGGTTACTGTTAGGGATAGGGTTATGGGTTAGGGTTAGGGTTAGGGTTTAGGATTAGGGTTAGGCTTAGCGTAGGTGTGGGGGTTATGGTTAGGGTTGGGGGTTAGGGTTAGGGTTGGGATTAGGGTTGAGGGTTAGGGTTAGTGTTTAGGATTAGGGTTGGGGTAGGGGTTGGGGTTAGATTAGGGGTTAGGGTTAGGGTTAGGGTTTAGGATTAGGGTTAGGCTTAGCGTAAGTGTGGGGTTATGGTTAGGGTTAGGGTTAGGCTTAGCTGGGTGTAGGGTTATGGTTAGGGTTAGGGTTAGGGGTTAGGGTTGGGATTAGGGTTGAGGGTTAGTGTTTGGGATTAGGGTTGGGGTAGGGGTTGGGGTTAGGGTTGGGGTTAGGGTTAGGTTTAGGTTTGGGGTTAGGTTTAGGGTTGGGGAAGGAGTTAGGTTTAGGGTTGGTGTTAGGGTTAGGGTTAGGGTTGGGATTAGGGTTAGTGTTAGGGTTAGGGCTAGGGGTTAGTGTTAGGGTTAGTGTTGGGGTTTAGGGTTATGGTTGGGCTTAGCTTTAGGTTAGGGTTGGGGTTAGAGTTTTTGGGTTAGGGGTTAGGGTTAGGGTTAGGGCTGGTGTAACGTTACTCTTAGGTTTAGGGTTAGAAGTGGTTTAAGGTTAGGGTTAGGTTTAGGGTTAAGTTTGGTGCTAGTGTTAGGGTTGGTGTTAGGGATTAGGGTTAGGTTTAGGCGTTTTGGTTAGGATTAGGGTTAGTGTTTGCTCTGGTGTTGGGGTTAAGGTTAGGGTTAGGGATTAGGGTTGGGGTTAGGGTTTGGGTTTTAGGGTTAGGATTAGGGAAAGAGCTTGGCCTTAGGATATGTGTTAGGATTAAAGTTAGTGTTAAGGTTAGAGTTAGGCCTGGGGCTGGGGTTAGGGTAAAAGTATGGTTAGGGTAGGAGTGGCGTTGGGGTTAGGTTTGGGGTTGGGGTTAGGGTTACAGTTGGGGCTAGGTTTAGCATTGGGTTAGAGCTAGTGTTAGAGTAAGTGTTAGGGTTAGGGTCAGGGGTCAGGGTCAGGGTTTAGGGTTAGGGTTAGCGTTAGGGTTAGTGTTAGCATTAGGGTTAGCATTGGGGAAGGGTTAGGGTTGGGGTTAGGGGCTAGGGTTAGTGTTGGGGTTAGGTTCAGGGTTAGATTTGGGTTGGGTTTAGGGTTAGGTGTTAGGGCTAGGGTTAGGGTTAGCGTTAGGGTTATGGTTCGTGCTAGGGATAGGTTTAGGACTAGGGCAAGTGCTTGTGTTAGGGATAGGGCTAGGGCTAGGGTTAGGGTTTAGTGTTTAGTGTTATGGTTGGGGTTAGAGTTAGGGTAGGGATAGGGTTGGGGGTTAGGGTTAGGGTTAGCGACAGTGTTAATGTTAGGGATAGGGTTAGGGATTAGGGTTAGGGATAGGGTTAGATTTTAGGGTTAGGGTTAGGGGAAAGAGTTTAGGCTTAGGATATGTGTTTGGGTTAAAGTTAGGGTTAGGGTTAGTGTTGGCCTAGGGGTAGGGTTACGGTTAGGGTTAGGGTTGGCGTTGGGGTTAGTTTTTAGGGTTAAGGCTAGCATTAGTATTAGGTTTATTGTTAGGGTTAGGGTTAGGGTTAAGTTTTAGGGTTATGGTTGGGTTTAGGGGTGAGGATTAGGGTTGATGTGGTTAGTATTAGGGTTGGTGTTAGGGTTAGGGTTAGGGTTGGGGTGGAGGGGTTAGGGTTCGGGTTGGGGTTAGGGTTAGGGTTAGGGTTGGGGTTAAGGCTAGGGTTTGGGTTTAGGGTTAGTGGTAGGATTAGGGTAAGGGTTAGGGTTAATTTAGGGTTAGGGGTTAGGGTTAGGGCTAGGGTTTGGGTTTAGGGTTAGTGTTAGGGTTTAGGGTTAGGGTTAGGGTTAGGGATAGGTTAGGGTTAGGGATTTTGGTTAGGGTTTGGGTTAGTGTTGGGGTTTGGTTTGGGGTTAGGTTTGGGGTTCAGGCTAGGGAGAGGTTTACGACTACGGCTAGTGCTAGTGTTAGGGATAGGGCTAGGGTTAGGGTTAGTGTTTAGTGTTATGGTTAGGGTTAGTGTTAGGGGTAGGGATAGGGTTAGGTGTTAGGGATAGGTTTAGAAATAGTGTTAGGGTTAGGGTTAGGGTTAGGGATTAGGGTTACTGTTAGTGTTAGGGTTTAAGATTAGGGTTAGGGGAAAGGCTTAGGGGTTAGAATATGTGTTAGGGTTAAAGTTTGTATTAAGGTAAGGTTTAGGGCTAGGATTAGGGTTAGGGTTAGGGGTTTTGGTTAGGGTTAGGGTTATGGGTTGGGGTTAGGGTTAGGGCTAGGGTTTACGGTTAGGGTTAGGGTTAGGGTTAGCGTTAAGTTTAGGGTTTAGGGTTAGCGTTATGGTTAGAGATAGTGTTAGGGTTAGGGTTACGGTTGGGGTCAGTGTCCGGGTCAGGATTTAGGGTTAGGGTTAGCATTAAGGTTAGCATTAGCGTTAGGGTTAGGGTTAGGGTTGGGGTTATGGGTTAGGGTTATTGTTAGGGTTACGGTTAACGTTGGGGTTGGGGTTATGTTTGAGGTTGTGGTTAGGGTTGGGATTGGTGTTGGGGTTAGGTTTGGGATTTTGGTTGGGTTTAGGGTTGGGTTGGGGTTAGGGTTAGGGTTGGGGTTAGGGTTAGGTTTAGGGTTAGGATTTAGGGTTTCAGTTAGGGTTAGGGTTAGGTTTATGGTTATGGTTCGGGCTAGGTACGTTTAGTACTAGAGCTAGTGCTAGGGCTATTGCTAGGGCTGGGGCTAGGGCTGGGGTTAGGGTGAGTGTTTGGTGTTATGTTTAGAGTTAGGGTTAGGGGTAGGGATATGTTTAGGGGTTACTATTAGGGTTAGCAATAGAGTTAGGGTTAAGGTTAGGGTTATGGATTTGGGTTAGGTTTAGGGTTGGGGTTTAAGGTTGGTGTTAGAGAAAGAGCTTAGTCTTGGGATATATGACAGGGGAAAAGTTAGGGTTAGGGTTAGATTTGGGGCATAGGGCTAGGGTTAGGGTTAGGGTAGGGTTAGGGTAGGGTTGGCAGTGGGGGTTAGGTTTGGGGTTAAGGTTTGGGTTGGGGTAGGGGTTAGGGTTAGGGTTGGGGATAGGGTTTTGGTTAGGGTTAGGGGTTAGGATTAGGGTTAGGGTTGGGGTTGGGGTAGGGTGGGGTTAGTGTTAGGGTTAGGTTTATGGCTAGGTCTTAGGGTTAGGGTTATTGTTAGGGTTTAGGGTTAGGGTTATTTTTAGGGTTTAGGGTTAGGGTTAGGTTTGGGGTTAGGTTGAATTAGGGTTAGGGTGAGGGTTGGAGTTTGGGGTTAGGGTTAAGGTTAGCGGTTAGGATTAGGGTTAGGGTTAGGGGTGGGTTGGGGTTGGGGTTAGGGTTAGGGTTAGGGTTACAAGGGTTTTGGTTTAGTGTTAGGGTTAGAATAGGGTTAGTGTTATGGTTGGGGTTTAGTTTTAGAGTTAGGGTTAGTGTTAGGGTAGGGTTAGGGTTAGGGTTGGGGTTGGGGTTAGGGTTATGTTTGGCCTTACTGTTAAGGTTATGGTTAGAAGTGTTTAGTTTTAGGGTTAGGGTTAGAATAGGGTTAGGGATAGGAGAAGCATTTGGGGTTGGGTTTAGATTTGGGTTGGGGTTAGGGTTGAGGTTTAAGCTTTATGGTTATGGTTAGGGTTAGCATTTATAGTTGGGGTTTGGGTCAGGGGTTAGGTATAGGGGTTATGGTTAGGGGTTGGTTTAGGGGCAGGGTTGGGGTTAGGGTTAGGGTTGTGTTAGGGATAGGGTTAGGGCAGGGTTCAGGGTTTAGGGATAGTGTGAGGGTTAGTGTTAGGGCTAGGGAGGAGGGTAAGGGTAAGGGTTAGGGTTAGGGTTGGGTTAGGATTAGGGTTAAGTTTTAAGGTTTAGGGTTAGGGTTAGGCTTAGGATTTATGATTGGGTTTTGGGTCAGGGTTAGGGTTAGGGGTTAGGGAGGGTTAGGGTTAGGGTTAGGGTTGGGTTTGGGTCAGGGTTAGGGTTAGGGTTTGTGTTTCCATTTAGGGTTACGGGTTAGAGTTAGGGTTAGGGTTAATGTTGGGTTAGGGTCAGGGTTAGGGTTGGGTTTAGTGTTTAGGGTTAGGGTTAGGTTTAGGGTTAGTGTTGGATTTTAGGGATAGGGTTAAGGTTGAGATAGTATTTAGGGATAGGTTTGGGGTTATCGTTAGCATTTAGGGTTTAGGGATTAGGATTACATTTAGGGTTAGGTTTGGATTAGGGATAGGGTTAGGGTTTAGTGTTTAGGGTTAGGGTAAGAGTTAGGGTTAGGGCTAGTCCGACAGTTAGGGCTAGGGCTGGGGCTTGGTCTAGGGTTGGGGTTATGGTTGGGGTTAGGGTTCGGGTTATGCATAGATGTTAGGGTCAGTGTTAGTGTCAGGGAAAGTTTTGGTTAAGGCTTAGGGTTAGGGTTTAGGGTTAGGGTTAGGGGTTAGATGAGTTAGAGTTAGGGTTAGGGTTGGGATTTGGGGTTTAGGGATAGGGTTAGGGTTAGTGTTAGGGCTGGGGGAGGGTTGGGTTTAGGGTTAGGGTTGAGAGTTAGGGTTAGTGTTAGGTTTAAGGTTTAGGTTTAGGGTTAATGTTGGGGTTTATGGTTGGGGTTTGGGTCAGGGTTAGCGTTAGGGGTTAGGGTTAGGGGTGGGGTTATGGGTAGGGGTATGTGTTGGGGTTTGGTTGAGTGTTAGGGTTAGGATTGGGTTAGAGTTAGGGTTGGGTTCAGGGTTTAGGAATAGGGTTAGGGTTGGGTTTAGGGCTAGGGAGGGGTTGGGGCTGCGGCTGGTGCTGTGCTAGGGGTTGAGGTCTGGGGCTTAGTGCAGGGTTTGGGGTTCAGGGTTGGGGTTATGGTTAGGTTTAGGGTTAGCATAGGGTTGGGGTTGGTGTTTGGGGTTGGAGTTAGGGTTAGGGTTGGGGTTAGGGCTAGGGGCTGAGGTTTGGGGCTAGGGGTAGGGTTAGGGGTTAGGGTTTAAGGTTAGGGGTGAGTGTTAGTGTTTGGGGTTTAGGGATAGGGTTACAGTTAGCATTAGGGTTGGGTTAGGGTTAGGGTTAGGGCAAGAGGTTTAGGTCTGGGGCTGGGTCTTGGTCTGGGGCTAGGGTTAGGGTTAGGGTTAGGGGTTAGGGTTAGGGTTAGGGATAGTGGTATGTGTTGGGGTTTGGGTTAGTGTTAGGGTTAGGGTTGGGTTCAGGGTTTAGGAATAGGGTTAGGGGTTAGGTTTAGGGTTAGGGAGAGGGTTGGGGCTACAGTGAGTGCTAGGGCTGCTAGGGCTGGGGTTGGTGTAAGGGTTAGGGTTCAGGGTTAGGATTATAGTTGGGTTTAGGGTTAGGGTATTATTAGGGTTAGGGTTGGGGTTGGATTTAGAGTTGGGGTTAGGGTTATTGTTACTCTTAAGTTTAGTGTTAGAAGAAGTTTAGGTTTAGGGTTGCGTTAGAATAGGGTTAGGGTTAGGTTAGGGTATTAGGGTGAGGGTTGGGTTGGGGTTAGGGTTGGGGGTTTGGGTTTAGGGTTAGGGTTAGTGTTTGGGTTGGGGGTTGGGGTTAGCGTTAGGGTTAGGGGTTAACGATTAGGGTAGGGGTAGTGGTATGGGTTGGAGTTAGGGTTAGGTTTAGCATTGTGTTGGGGTTTGGGGTTAGGATTTGGGGTTTGGGGTTAGGGTTAGGTTGGGTTTGGGGTTAGGGTTAGTGTTAGGGTTAGGGTTAGGTTTATGGGTAGGTTTAGGGGTTGTGGTTAGGGTTACGGTTAGGATTTAGGGTTAGGGTGAGGGTTTATGGTTAGGGTTAGAGTTAGGTTTAGTGTTGGGGTTAGGGAAGATTTGGGTTAGGGTTAGGGTCAGGGTTGGGATTTAGCATAAGGGTTAGGTTTAGGGTTAGTGTTAGTGTTTGGGTTGGGGTTAGGGTTAGCATTAGTGTTAGGGTTAATTTTAGGCAAAGTGTGAGTGTTAGGGTTAGGGTTAGTGTGAGTGTTAGGTTAGGGTTAGGGGTAGGGGTAAGGGTAAGGGTAGGGGTATGGGCTGGGGTTAGGTTTGGGGTTGGGTTTATTGTTGGTTAGGGTTAGGGTTAGCTTTAGGGATTGGGTTTAGGGTTTAGGATTAGGGTTAGGGTTAGTGCTAGGGTTAGATTTGGGTTTGGGTTTAGGTTTGGGTTTAGGTTTTTAGGGTTAGGGTTGGTTTAGTTTTAGTGTTGGGGTTGGGGTTAGCGATAGGATTAGGGTTAGCATTACTGTTAGGGTTAGCGGTAGTAGGGGTTTAGGTTTGGGGTTACAGTTTGAATAGTTTTAGGGTTAGGGATAATGTGCGGTTAGGGTTAGGGTTGGGGGTTGGGTATAGGGTTAGGGTTAGGGCTAGAGTTACACTTAGGGTAAGGCTAATGCAGGTTCGGTTTAGGGTTGGGGTTTGGTTTAGGGTTAGGTGTAGGGGTGGGGTTAGTGTTAAGATTGGGTTAGGGTTGGGGTTAGGCTTTAGGGTTTATGGTTAGGGTTAGGGTTGGGTTTGGGGGTAGGGTAAGAGGTTGTGGTTTGTTTTAAAGTTAGGTTTAGTGTTAGGGTTAGGGTGTGGGGTTTGGTGTTGGGTTTAGGGAAAGTGTTTAGAGTTTGGGGTTAGGGTTGGGGTTTGGTTTAGGATTAGGGTTAGGGTTCGGGTTAGCGTTACTCCTAGGTTCAGGGGTTAGAAGAGGTTTGGGTTTGGGGTTAGGGTTAGGGGTTTTTTTAGGGTTAGGGGTTAGGTTTAGGGTTGGTTTGGGGTTAGGGTTGGGGTTAGGGGTATGGGAAGGGGTTGGGGTTGGGGTTAGGGTTAGTTTTAGGTTTAGGGTTACTGTGGGGTTAAGTGTTAGTGTTAGTGTTAGGGTTGGGGTTAGGGTTGGGTTAGCTTTCGGATTATGGTTGGGGTTAGGGTTTAGTGTTTTGGGTTGGGGTTAGTGTTAGGGCTGGGCTGGGGCTAGGGCTTCGGCTAGGTTTATGGTTAGTGTTAGTTTTTAGGGTTAGGGTTTAGGTTTGGGTTATGGTTGTGGTTCATGTTAGGGTTAGGGTTAAAGTAAGGGTTGTGTTAGGATTATGGTTATGGTTTGTGTGTAGGGTTAGACTTAGTGTTTAGGGTTTAGGGATAGGGTTATGGTTAGGGTTAGTTTTGGGTTAGGGGTAAGATTAGAGGTTTCGTTTATGGTTAGTGTTGGGGTTAGGTTTAAGATTAGGGTTGGGTCAGGGGTTGGGGTTAGGGTTGGCTTTGGGATTAGGGTTAAGGTTAGCGTTACTGTTAGGGTTAGGGTTAGAAAGGTTTAGGTTTAAGGTTAGGGTTAGAATAGGGTTGGGGTTTGGTTTAGGGTATTAGGGTTACGGTTGGGTTCAGAATTGATGGCTAGGGTTAGTTTAGGGTTAGGGTTAGGTTACTATTAGGGTTAGGTTTGAGGCTTAGGGATAGGGTTGGGTTAGGGTTAGGAGTTAGGGATAGGGTTAGGGTGGGTTGGGGTTGGGGCTAGGGATAGGGTTGGTGCAAGGGCTACTGCTAGGCTCTGGGGTTGGGTTTGGGGTTAGGGTTAGGGAGTAAGTTTAAGGTTGGGGTATTGCTAGGGTTAGGATTGGGGTTGGGGCTAGGTTTACGGTTGGGTTTAGGGTTGGGGTTAAGGCTTCTAGTTGGGGTTAGGGTTAGGGCTAGGTTTGGTTTGGGTTAGGGTTGGGTTTGGGTTTTGGGATATAGGGTTAGGTTTGGGGTTAGTGTTGGGGTTAGGGTTTAGTGTTACGGTTAGCATTAGGGATTAGGGTTAGGGTTAAGGTTAGGGTTAGAGTTTAGGGTTAGGGTTAGGGTTCGGGTTAGGGTTAGGGTTCGGGTTAGGTTTAGGGTTTAGGGTTAGGATTATGGTTAGGGTTAGGGTTAGGGTTTGCAATAGGGTTAGTGTTTAGTGTTAGGGTTAGGGTTTGAGGGTTTATGGATAGTGTTAGGGTTACGGTTACTTTTAGGATTAGGGGTAGGTTTTGGGGTTGTGGTTAGGGTTAGGATTAGGGTTAGGGTTGGGTTAGGGTTAGGGTTAGGGATGGGGTAGGGGTATGTGTGGGGTTAGGGTTAGGGTTAGACAGTGGGGTTAGGGTTAGGGTTAGGGTTAGGAATACGATTAGGGTTGAGGTTAGTGTTAGGGGTAGAGGTAGGTTAGGGTTAGGGTTACAGTTAGGGTTAGGGGTTAGGGTTAGGGTTAGGGGTTGGGGTTAGGGTTAGGGTTAATTTAGGTTTAATGTAGGCTTAGGTTTAGGGTTGAGGTTGGGTTTAGGGTTAGGGTTAGGTTTAGGGTTAGGATTAGGCTTAGGGTTGGGGTTAGGGGTAGGGGTATGTGTTGTGGTTAAGTTTAGTGTTAGGGTTAGTGTTAGGGTTGGGAAGCAGTTGGGGTTATGGTTAGAGTTACTCTTACGTTTAAGGTTAGAAGGGTTTGGGTGTGGGGTTAGGGTTAGAATAGGGTTAAGGTTATGTTTAGGTTTTTAATGTTACCGTTATATTAGGGTTAGGGTTTGTGTTTAGGGTTAGGGGTAGGGTTAGTGTTAGGGTTAGGGGATAGGGTAGGGTTAGGGGTAGGGGTAGGGGTAGGGTTAGGGTGAGGGTTACGGTTGGGGTTGTGGTGGGGTTGGGGTTAGGGTTAGCAATACTGTTAGGGTTAGGGTTAGAAGGGTTTTGGTTTAAGGTTATGGTTAGAAAAGGGTTAGGGTTAGGTTTAGGGTATAGGGTTACGGTTAGGGTTTAGGATTTAGAGTTAGAGTTAGGTTTGGGTTGGGGCTAAGGTTGGGGTTGGTTTAGGGTTAGGGGTTACAGGTAGGGTTAGGGATATGGTTTAGGGTTACGGTAAGGGTTAGGGTTAGGGCTATGTGTTGTGGTTGGTGTTCGGGTGGGTTAGGGTTAGACTTGTGATAGCATTAGGGTTAGGGTTAGTGTTTAGGGTTAGGGTTAGGGTTGGGATAAGAGTTTAGGGATAGGGTTAGGGTTAGGGTTAGGGTTGGTTTAGGGTTAGTGTTAGGAGTAGGGTTTAGGGTTTAGGATTAGTGTTAGGGTTAGGGTTAGTGTTAGTAACGGTGGTTACGGTTACTGTTAGCTTTAGGGTTAGGGTTGTGTTAGCATTAGGGTTAGGGTTATTGTTTAGAGTTAGGGTTAGGGTTAGGTTTTATGGTTTAGGGATAGAGTTAAAGTTATGATTAGGGTTATGGTTGTGTTAGGGTTAGGGTTAGGGGTACGGTAATGTTCGGGGTGCGGTTTGGGTGTGGCGTTATGGTAGGGTTAGGGATAGGGCTGGGTTAGGGTTAAGGTTAGGGTATACGGTTTAGGGTTTGGGTTGGGGTTAGGGTTTAGGATTTAGTGTTAGATTTAGGGTTAGGGTTAATGTCAGCGCCAGGGTTGGGTTTGGGGCAAGGGCTATGGCTAGTGCTAAGGTTGGGGTTAGGGTTAGGTTTAGGTTAGGGGTTAGGGTTGGGGTTGGGGCTATAGCTGGGGCTGGGGCTGGGGCTAGTGCTGGGGCTGGGGCTAGGGCTGGGGCTGGGATTAGGGTTAGGGTTGGGGTTTGGATTTGGGGTTGGGGTTGGGTTTTGGGGTTTAGCTTTGGCGTTATGGTTGGGGTTGGGGTTGGGGCTGTAGGTTGAGGTTAGAGCTAGGGTTAGGGTTAAGGTTAGGGGTTAGGGTGATATGTGAGGGTAGGGGTAGGTGTGGGGAAGTGGTATGGCTAGGGTTGGGGTTGGGGTTTGGGTTGGGGTTAGGGTTAGGGTTGGAGTTAGGGTTAGGGTTAGGGTTAGGACTAGGGTTAGTGATAGGGTGAGGGCTAGTGCTGGGGCTGGGGCTAGGCTAGTGCTAAGGTTAGCGTTAGGGTTAGTGTTTGGGGTAGGGGTTAGGTTTGGGTTTAGGATTTGGGGTTAGGGTTGGGGTTGGGGCTAGCATTAGTGTTATGTTTTGGGGTTTGGGCTTAGGGTTAGGGTTAGGGCTAGGGATAGGGTTAGGGCTACGGTTGGGGTTAGGGTTAGGGGTTAGGGATATGTGTAGGTGTAGGGGGTAGGGTTAGGGAAGCGTATGTCTGGGGTTGGGGTTAAGCTTGGGTTTGGGATTTAGGGTTAGGGTTAGGGTTAGGGCTGGAATGGGTTAGAGCTGGGAGGTGCTGGGGCTAGGGTTAGGGTTAGGGTTAGGGTTAATTTTAGGGTTAGGGGTAGGGGTAGGTTTATGACTTCTGTTAGGTTTAAGTTTGGGGTTATGGTTTAATTAGGGTTTGGGTTAGGGTTGGGGTGTAGAGTTTGGGGTTAAGGTTAGTGTTAGGGTTAAGGTTTAGGGTTAGGGTTAGGTTTAGTTTTAGGGATTTAAGGTTATGTTTGGGTTAGGGTGTGGGTTTAGGGTTAGGGTTAGTGTTAGTGTTAGGCTTTGGGTTGGGTTTAGCGTTAGGGTTTAGGGTTAGGTTTAGGGTTAAGGTTAGTTTTAGATTTAGGGTTAAGTTTGGGGTTATTGTTAGTGTTAGTGTTAGGGTTAGGGTTGGGCTTAGGGTTAGGGTTAGGGTTAGGTTTAGGGTTAGGGTGTGTTTAGGGTTAGGGTTGGTGTTGGGTTTAGGGTTAGGGATAGGTTTAGTGTTACTGTTAGGGTTATGGTTAGAAAGTTTAGATTTGGGTGAGGGTTAGGAATAGGGTTAGGGCTAAGGTTAGGGTAGGGTTAGGGTTAGGGTTGGGATTTGGGTTAGGGTTAGGGTTATGGTTAGCTTTACTGTTAGGGTTAGGGTTAGAAGGTTTAGGTTTAGGGTTAGATTTAATTTGGGTTAGGGTTAGGATAGAGTTAGGGCTAAGGTTAGGGTTAGAGTTAGGGTTGGGTTAGGGTTAGGGTTAGTATTGGGGTAGGATAAGGGCTAGGGATAGGGTTAGGTCTAGGGTTATGTTTAGGGTTTGGGGTTAGGGTTACGGGTAGGGATAGGGAAGGGGTATGGCTTGGGGTTGGGGTTAGGGTTAGGTTAGGGTTGGGTTAGGGTTGGGTTAGGGTTAGGTTAGGATTAGGGTTAGGGTTAGGGAAGGATTAGGTTTAGGGTTAGGGTTTAGTGTTAGGGTTAGTGTTAGAGTTTGGGGTTAGGGTTAGGATAGTGTTAGGGTTAGGGTTACTCTTAAGGTTAGGAGAGAGGGTTAGGGTTATGTTTACGGTTATTGTTAGGGTTACGGTTAGGGTTAGGGTTAGGGGTTAGGGTGAGGTTTAGGGTGAGATATATAGTTTAGGGTTAGGGTTAGTCTTAGGTTTAGGGTTAGCGTTGGGTTAGGGTTAGGGTTGTGGTTGGGGTTAGGGTTAGGTTTAGGGTTAGCGTTACTGTTAGGGTTAGGGTTAGAGGTTTAGGTTTGGGGTTCGTTTAGAATAAGGTTAGGGTTAGGGTTAAGGTTTAGGTTTAGGATTAGGGTTAGTGTTAGTATTGGTAGTTACGGTTAGGGTTAGTGTTAGGGTTAGAGTTGTGTTAGCCTTAGGGTTAGGGTAAGTGTTTAGGGTTAGGGTTAGGTTTAGGGTTTAGGGTTTAGGGGTAGGGTTAGGGTTATTGATAAGGTTAGGGTTGTGTTAGGGTTTAGGGTTACGGGTAGGCTATGGGGTAGGGTTGCAGTTTGGGTGTAGGGTGAGTGTTAGGGTTAGGGATAGGGTTGGGTTAGCGTTTGGGTTACGGTTAGGGTTACGGTCTAGAGTTTGGGGTTGGGGTTCGGGTTAGGGTTTAAGGTTTAGGGTTAGGGGTAGGGCTAGGGCTAGGGATAGGGTAAGGACTAGTGCTAGGGGTAGGGCTACCCTACTGCTAAGGTTAGGGTAAGCATTAATGTTTAGGCTTAGGGTTAGGTTTAGAGTTAGGGTTAAGGTTAGGGTTAGGGTTAGCATTAGTGTTGGGTTTTGGGGTTTGGGGCTTAGTGTTAGGGTTAGTGTTAGGGATAGGGATAGGGTTAGGGTTGGGGTTAAGGTTGGGGTTAGGATTAAGGTTAGGGCTTGGGGTTTGGGTTAGGAGTTAGGGCTAGGGATACGGTTAGAGCTAGGGATATTGCTGGGGCTAAGGTTAGGGTTAAGTTTAGGGATAGGGTTAGGGTTAGGGGTAGGGGTAGTTTTAGGACTTCTTGTTAGGGTTAGTGTTAGGTTTATGGTGGGATTAGGGTTAGGGTTAGGGTGAAGGGTTTAGGGTTAAGGTTAATGTTAGGGTTAGTGTTTGGGGTTAGGGTTAGGGTTAGGTTTAGGTTTTAGGGTTTGGGTAAGGTTAGGGTTAGGGTTTGGATGAAGGTGCAGAGTTTGGGGTTGGGGTTAGTGTTAGGGTTTAGGGTTAGGGTTAGGATTAGTGTTAGGGTTAGGGTTACTCTTAGGGTTAGGGTTAGGGTTAGGGTTAAGGTTATGGTTAGTGTTACATTTACGGTTAGGGGTAGGGGTTAGGGTTAGGGTTAGAGTGAGGGATAGGGAATAGGGTTAGGGTTGGGGTGAGTGTTAGTGTTAGTTTGAGGGTTAGGGTTAGGGTTAGTGTTCGGGTTAGGGTTAGGTTTAGGGTTAGGGTATGTTGAGGTTAGGGTTGTGGTTGTGGTTGGGGTTGGGGTTAGGTTTAGGGTTATTGTTACTGTTGGGGTTAGGGTTAGAAGAAGTTTAGATTTAGGGTTAGGGTTAGAACAGGGCTAGGGTTGCGGTTAGTGTTGGGGTTAGGGTTAGGGTTGGGGTTTCGATTACAGTTATGGTTAGGGTTAGGGTTGGGTTAGGGTTTGTGTTAGGGATAGGGTTTGGGGTTTAGTGTTAGGGTTAGGGTTAGGGTTCCGGTTGGGTTAGGCTTTAGGGTTAGGGTTAGCATTATTGGTTAGGGTTATGGTTGGGGTTAGGATTAGGGTTAAACTTAGTGTTAGGGTTGAGTGTTAAGTTTACGGTTAGGGTAGGGTTAGGGTTCGGTTTGGCGTTGGGGTTAGCATTAGCGTTAGGTTTAGGGTTGGGGTTGGGTTAGGGTTTATGGTTTAGAGATAGGGTGAGTGATAGGGTTAGGGTTGGGGTTAGGGTTGGGTTGGGGTTAAGGTTAGCTTTGGGGCTGGGGGCTGGGGCTGGGGCTGGGGCTACGGTTATGTTTAGGCTTAGGGGTAGGGAAAGGGTTGGGGTTGTGGCTAGTGTTACTGTTAGGGTTAGGGTAGAAGGGTTTAAGTTTGGGGTTACGGTTAGAATAGGGTTTGATTTGGGGTTTAGTATTTAGGGTTAAGGTGAGTTTAGGGTTAGAGTAAGGGTTTAGGGTTCGGGTTAGGTTCATTGTTTGGGGTTAGGGTTAGGGTTGAGGAAGAGGTATGTTAGGGGTTGTGGTTAGGGTTAGGGTTATGGTTCAGTGTTAGGATTAGGGTTAGGGATAGAGGCAGGGTTATGGTTAGGGTTGGGTTAGGGTTAAGATTAGGGGTAGGGGTAGGGCTAGGTTTAGGATTAGGGGTGGGGGTAGGGGTACGGATAGGGGTTGAGGTTAGTGTTAGGGTTAGGGTTAGGTTTGGGTTAGGGTTAGGGTTATTGTTTAGGGTTAGGGTTAGGGTTGAGGAAGTGGTATGTTAGGGGTTGTGGTTAGGGTTAAGGTTAGGGTTCAGTGTTGGGATTAGGGTTAGGGATAGAGTTAGGGTTATGGTTAGGGCTGGGTTGGGGTTAGGGGTAGGGGTAAGGGTAGGGCTAGGTTTAGGGCTAGCACTGGGGCTAGGTTTGGGGTTAGGGGTAGGGGTAGGGGTAGCGATAGGGGTTGAGGTTAGTGTTAGGGTTAGGTTTAGGTTTGGGTTAGGGTTAGGGGTTAGTGTTTAGGGTTAGGGTTGGGGTTAGGGTTAGTGGTACACTTAGTGTTGTTGCTAGGGTTGGGGTTGGGTTAGGGTTAGGGGTAGGTTTGGGGCTAGCACTGGGCTAGCGTTTAAAGCAAGGGCTATGTCTAAGGCTAGGGCTAGGACTAAGGTTAGGGTTAGGATTAGGGGTAAGGGTAGGATTAGGGGTTGAGGTTAGTGTTGGTGTTAGGGTTGGGGTTGGGTTACAGTTGGGGTTAGGTTTGGGGTTGGGGTTAGTGTTGGGGTTAGTGTTAGGTTTAGGGTTAGGGCTCAGATTTAGGGTTGGGGTTAGGGTTAGGGTTAGGGTTTATGGTTTAGGGTTTGGGTTAGGGCTGGCGTTAGTTTTAGGGCAGGGCTGGTGCTGGGGCTAGTGCTATGGCTACAGCTAAGGTTAGGGTTAGTGTTAGGGTTAGGTTTAAGATTTAGCGTTAGTGTAGTTTGGGGGTTGGGTTTAGGGTTAGTATTAGGTTTTAGGGTTTAAGATTAGGTTTAGGGTTAGGGATAGGGTTAGGGCTAGGGTTAGGGTTAGGATTAGGGGTTAGGGTCATGGGTAGGGGTAGGGGTAGGAGTAGGGGAGGGTATGGCTTGGGGTTGGGGTTGGGATTAGGGTTTGGGTTTATGGTTAGGGTTAGTGTTGGGGCTAGGAATAGGCTTGGGGCTATGGTTAGTGCTAGGGCTAAGTTTAGGGTTAGGGTTAGTGTTAGAGGTTAGAGGCAGCTGTAGGGGTAGGGGTTTGAGTTTGGGTTAGGGTTATGTTTAGGGTTGGGTTAGGGTTATGTTTAGGGTTTAGGCTTTAGGGTTAGGGTTAGGGTTAGGGTTAGGATTAGGGACAGGGATAGAGGTTAGAGCTAGGGATAGTGCTAGGGATAAGGTTAGGGTTAGGGTTAGGGTAGGGGTTAGGGTTAGGGGTAGGTGTGGGTTTAGGACTTCTTATTAGGGTTAGTGTTATGTGTATGGTTGGATTAGGGTTAGGGTTAGGGTGTAGGTTTAGGGTTAGGGTTAATGTTAGGGTTAGGGTTTAGGGTTAGGGTTAGGTTTAGGTTTTGTAGTTCAGGGTTTGGGTAGGGTTAGGGTTAGGGTTAGGATTAGGGTGCAGAGTTTAGGGTTAGGGTTAGTGTTAGCGTTTAGGGTTAGGGTTAGGATTAATGTTGGGGTTTGGGTTACTCTTAGGGTTAGGAGTTAGGGTTAGGGTTAGGGTTAAGGCTATGGTTAGTGTTACGTTTAGGGTTAGGGTTAGGGGTTAGGGTTAGGGTTAGAGTGAGGATAGGGTTTAGGGTTAGGGCTAGGGTGAGTGTTAGTGTTAGTTTTAGGGTTAGGGTTAATATTAGGGTTAGGGTTATGTTTAGGGTTAGGGTATGTTTAGGGTTAGGGTTGGGGTTGGGGTTGGGGTTAGGTTTAGGGTTAGTGTTACTGTTAGGGTTAGGGTTAGAGAGTTTAGGGTTGGGGTTAGGGTTAGAACAGGGTTAGGGTTACGGTTAGTGTTAGGGTTAGGTTTAGGGTTGGGGTTTCGGTTAGGGTTGGAGTTAGGGTTAGGGTTGGGGTTAGGGGTACAGTTAGTGTTGTTGCTAGGGTTAGGTTTAGGGTTAGGGTTGGGTTAGGTTTAGGGGTAGAGGTAGGGGTAGGTTTGGGGCTGGTGCTGGGGCTGGCGTTTAAAGATAGGGATATGTCTGGGGCTAGGGCTATGACTAGGGTTGGGGTTAGGGTTAGGCGTAAGGGTAGGGTTAGGGGTTGAGGTTAGTGTTAGGGTTAGGGTTAGGGTTGGGTTACGGTTGGGGTTATTTTGGGGTTAGGGTTAGTGTTAGGGTTAGGGTTAGGTGTGGGGGTTAGGGCTAGTTTTGGGGTTAGGGTTAAGGTTAGGGTTAGGGTTTATGGTTTAGGCTTAGGGTTGGGGCTAGGGTTAGTTTTAGAGCAGGGCTAGTGCTGGGGCTGGGGGCTGCGGCTGGGGCTAAGGTTAGGGGTTAGTGTTTAGGGTTACTGTTGGGTTTAGGTTTGGGATTTAGGGTTAGTGTAGTTTTAGGGGTAAGTTTGGGTTTAGTGTTAGGTTTTGGCTTTTAGGATTAGGTTTAGGGTTGGGGTTAGGGCTGGGGTTAGGGTTAGGATTGGGGTTGGGGTTATGGGTAGGGGTAGGGGTAGGAGTAGGGGAGGGTGTAGGCTTGGGGTTGGGGTTAGGGTTGGGTTAGGGTTAGGGTTAGGGTTTGGGTTTATGGTTAGGGTTAGGGTTAGGTCTAGGGATGGGCTTAGCGCTACGGCTAGCGCTAGGGCTAAGGTTAGGGTTAGGGTTAGGGTTAGTGTTAGGGTTAGGATTAGAGCTAGGGGCTGGGGCTGGGGCTAGGGTTAGGGTTAGGGTTAGGGTTGTGTTTGGGGGTTAAGGTAGGGTTAGGGTTGGGGTTGGGGTTGGGGTTGGGGTTAGGGTTAGCATTACTGTTGGGTTAGGGTAAGAAGAGGTTTAGATTTAGGGTTAGGTTTATTGTTAGGGGTTCCTGTTACAGTTAGGGGTTAAGGCTACGGGTAGGGGTAGGGGAAGGGGTATGGGTTGGGGTTAGGGTTAGGGTTAGTGTTAGCGTTGGGTTAGTGTTAGGGTTACCTTTAAGGTTAGGGTTTAGGATTTATGGTTATGGTTAGGTTTAAGTTTAGGGGCTAGGTATAGGGTTGGGGCTGGGGCTGGGGCTGGGGTTAGGGGTTAGGGTTAGGGTTAAGTTTAGGTTTAGGGTAGGGTTAGGGTTAGGTTTGGGGTTGGTGATAGGGTTAGGGTTTAGGCTTAGGGTTGGGGCTATGGCTAGGGTTGGGGCTGGGGCTGGTGCTGGGGCTGGGGCTAAGGCTGGGGCTGGGGCAGGGGTGGGGTTAGGGTTGGGGTTGGGGTTGGGCATGGGGTTGGGGCTGGCTGGGATGGGGCTAGGGCTGTTGGGCTAGGGCTGGCTGGGGCTAGGGTTCAGGTAGGGTTAGCATTAGCGATAGGGTTTGGGTTAGGGCAGGGTTAGCTTGGGGTTGGGTTTGGGGTTAGGGCTAGGATTAGGGTTAGGTTTGGGGTTACTCTTGGGGTTAGGAGTTAGGGATAGGGTTACGGTTACGGCTATGGTTAGGGTTACAGTTAGGTTTAGGAGTTGGGGGTTGGGGTTAGGGTGAGGAATAGAGTTTAGGGATAGGGTGAGTGTTAGGGTTATGGTTAGGGTTGGGTTGGGGTTAGGGTTGTGGTTGGGGTTGGTTAAGTTTGGTTGCGTTACTGTTGGGTAGGGTTAGAAGTTTAGGTTTAGGGTTAGGTTTAGGTTACATTGGGCTGGTTTAGGTTAGGATTGGGTTAGTGTTAGTTTGGTGGTTACAGTTAGGGTTAGCATTAGGGTTAGGGTTGTGTTAGCATGGGTTAGGGTAAGTGTTTCGGTTAAGGTTAGGGTTGGGTTTAGTGTTTAGGGATAGGGTGGGTTATGGTTATGGTTAGGGTTGTGTTAGGGTTAGGGTTATGGGTAAGGGTAAGGTGTGGGGTACGGTTTGGGTGTAGCGTTAGTGTTAGGGATAGGGTTGGGTTAGTGTTTGGGTTTGGGTTAAGGCTAGGGTATAGGGTTTAGGGATAGGGTTAGGGTTTAGGGTTTAGGGTTATGGTTATGGTTGGGGTTAGGGTTAGGGCTAGGGCTAATGTTAGGGCAGGGCTAGTGCTAGGGCTGGGGCTGCGGCTGGGGCAAAGTTTAGGGTTAGGGTTAGTTTTGGGGTTAGGATTAGGGTTAGGCTTTAGGGTTAGTGTTAGTGTTATTGGTTAGGGTTAGGGTTAAGATTAGTTTAGATTTGGGTTTGGGTTTAGGGTTAGTGTTAGTGTTGGGGTTAGGGTTGGGATTAGGTTTTAGGGTTGGGTTTAGGTTTAGGGTTAGGGTAGGTTCATGGTTGGGGTTTGGGTTGGGACTAGGGTGGGGTTAGGGTTAGCGTTACTGTTGGGGTTAGGGTTAGAAAGAGGTTTAGATTTAGGGTTAGGGTTAGAATAGGGTTAGGGTTCGGATTGGGGTAGGGTTAGGGTTACAGTTGGGGTTAGGCGTGGGGGTAGGGGTAAAAGGGTAGGGGGTAGGATTAGGGGTTGAGGGTAGTGTTAGGGTTGGGGCTAGGGTTGGGTTGGGGTTAGGGTTAGGTTTGGGGCTAGTGCTAGGGCTGGGTTTAAAGCTAGGGCTATGTCTATGGATGGGGCTAGGACTGGGGTTAGGGTTAGAGGTGGGGTAAGGGTAGGATTAGGGGTTGAGGTTGGTGTTAGGGTTGGGGTTAGGGTTGGGTTAGGGTTGGGGTTGGGGTTAGGGCTAGTTTTGGGGTTAGGGTTGGGGTTTAGGGTTTAGGGTTAGGGTTAGGGTTGGGGCTAGGGTTGGTTTTGGGGCAGGGCTAGTGCTGGGGCTGAGGGCTACACCTAGGGCTAAGGTTAGGGTTAGTGTTTTCGGGTTAGTGTTAGGTTTAGGTTTAGGATTTGGGTTTAGTGTAGGTTTGGGGGTAGGGGTAGGGTTGGTGTTTGGTTTTAGGGTTTAGGATTAGGTTTAGGATTAGGGTTGGGGCTAGGGTTGGGGTTAGGATTAGGGATTAGGGTTATGGGTAGGAGTAGGAGTAGGGTAGGAGTAAGTGTTGGCTTGGGGTTAGGGTTAGGGTTAGGTTTGGTTGGGGTTGGGGTTTGGGTTTAGGGTTTATGGTTAGGGTTAGGTCTAGCGATAGGGTTAGGGCTATGGCTAGTGCTGGGGCTAATGTTAGGGTTAGGGTTATGGTTAGTGTTAGAGGTTAGAGGCAGCGGTAGGGGTAGGGGTTTGGGTTTGGGTTAGGGTTATCTTTAGGGTTGGGTTAGGGTTAGGTTTAGGGGTTGGGGTTTAGGGTTTGGGTTTAGGGTTAGGGTTTAGGATTGGGGCTAGGGATAGGGTTGGGGCTAGGGCTGGTGCTCGGGTTGGGGGCTAGGGCTAGGGCTAGGGTAAGTTAAGATTAGGGTTTAGGGGTTAGGGTTAGGGTTAGGGTTGGGGGTGTTCGAGCTAGGGCTCGGGCTCGGGCTAGGGTTAGGATTAGGGTTAGGGTTGGGTTTGGGGTTAGGGTAGGGTTAGGGTTAGGTTTAGGTTTGGGGTTGGGGTTAGGGTTAGGGTTAGCGTTACTGTTAGGTTGGGGAAAAGGTTTAGATTTAGGGTTAGGTTTAGTGTTAGGGGTTCGGGTTTGGGTTGGGGGTTAAGGTTACGGGGAAGGGGGGGGTAGGGGTAGGGTAGGGGAAGGGGTATGGGTTGGGGTTAGGGTTAGGGTTAGTGTTAGGGTTGGGTTAGTGTTAAGGTTAGCATTATGGTTAGGGTTTAGGTTTTATGGTTATGGTTAGGTTTAAGTTTAGGGCTAGGGATAGGGTTAGGGCAAGGGTAAGGCTAGGGCTAGGGTTAGGGTTATGGTTAGGGATAAGTTTTGGTTTAGGGTAGTGTTAGGGTTAGGGTTGGGGCTGGGGTTGGGGTTGGGGTTGGGCTTAGGGTTGGGGCTATGGCTGGGGTTGGGGCTGGGCGTGCTGGCTGGGTTGGGCTGGGGCTAGTGCTATGGCTAGGGGTTGGGGCTGGGGCTAGTGCTGGGGCTGGGGCTAGGCTCTAGGGTTAAGATAAGGGTTGGGGTTGGGGTTAGACTTGGGGTTGGGGCTGGGGTTGGGGTTGGGGCTGGGGCTAGTGCTGGTGCTGGGGCTGTGGCTGGGTCTAGGGTTCAGGTAAGGGTTAGCATTAGGGTTAGGGTTAGGGATAGGGCAGGGGTTAGCTTTAGGGTTGGGGTTTAGGGGGGGTTGGGGTTTGGGGTTGGGGTTGGGATTGGGGTTAGGGTTAGGGTTACTCTTAGGGTTAGGAGTTAGGGTTAGGGTTAGGGTTAAGGTTATGGTTA
Source organism: Nanger dama (assembly GCA_917880005.1). Classification (NCBI taxonomy): domain Eukaryota; kingdom Metazoa; phylum Chordata; class Mammalia; order Artiodactyla; family Bovidae; genus Nanger; species Nanger dama. The sequence goes on along the minus strand of CAKJTW010000397.1, from coordinate 43,900 downwards.
GGGTTACGCTTAGGGTTAGGGTTAGGGGTTACGGTTAGGGTGAGGAATAGAGTTTAGGGTTAGGGTTAGTGTTAGGGTTATGGTTAGGGTTGGGTTAGGTTTAGGGTTGTGGTTGGGGTTAGGGTTAAGTTTAGGGTTAGCCTTACTGTTAGGGTAAGGGTTAGAAGAGTTTTAGGTTTGGGGTTAGGTTTAGAATAAGGTTATGGTTAGGGTTAGGGTTTAGGAGTTACGATTAGGGTTTGGGTTAGTATTGGTGGTTACAGTTAGGGTTAGCATTAGGTTTAGGGTTGTGTTAGCATTAGGGTTAGCTAAGTGTTTGGAGTTAGGGTTAGGGTTAGGATTTAGGGTTTAAGGATAGGGTGAGGGTTATGGTTATGGTTAGGGTTGTGTTAGGGTTAGGGTTACGGGTAGGGTAAGGTGTGGGGGGTACGGTATGGGTGTGGGGTTAGTGTTAGGGATAGGGTTTGGTTAGCGTTTTGGTTAGGGTTAAGGTTAGGGTATAGGGTTTAGGGTTAGGGTTAGGGTTTAGGGTTTAGGGTTATGATTATGGGGTTAGGGTTAGGGTTAGAGTTAGGGCTAGGGCTGGTGTGGGGCAAGGGCTAGTGCTGGGGCTAGGGCTACGGCTAGCCTCTAACCTAGGGTTAGGGTTAGGGTTGGGTTGGGGTTAGGGTTAAGGTTGGGGTTTAGGGTTTAGGGTTAGGGTTAGGGTTATAGTTAGGGTTATGTTTAGGGCTTAGGGTTAGGGTTGCTGTAGGGTTAGGGTTGGGTAAGTTTAGGGTTAGGTTTAGGGTTAGGGGTGGGTTGGGACTTCTGGGGTTTAGGGTTGGTGGGTTTGGTGGGTTGGGGGTTAAGTTTGGGTTAGGTTTAGGTTAGGGGTTAGGGTTAGGACTTCTGGTTAGGTTTTAGGGGGTTAGGGTGAGGTTTGGATTAGGGTTAGGGTTAGGGGGTTAGGGTGTGGGGTTAGGGGTTAGGGTTAAGGTTAGTGTTGGGGTTACGGTTAGGGTTAGGGGTTTAGGTTAGGGTTTCTGTTAGGGTTCTTAGGTTAGGGTTAGGGTTAGGGTTGGGGTTAGTGTTGAGGGTTAGTTACGTTAGGGTTGGGTGGTTGGTGGTCGTGGTTAGGGTTTGGGTTGGTTGCTTGGGGTTAGCGTTTGGGGGTTGGGGTTAGGGTTAGGTTGGTGTTAGATTTGGGGTTGGGGTTAACGTTACTGTTAGTGTTAGTGATAGGGTTAGGGTTGGGCTTAGTGTTAGGGTTATGGTTAGGTTTGGGTTTGGGGTATGTTTAGGGTTAGGTTGGGGTTGGGTTTAGGGTTAGGGTTACGGTTAGTGTTACTGTTAGGGTTAGGGTTAGAAGAAGTTTAGATTTGGGGTTAGGGTTAGAATAGGGTTATGGTTAAGGTTAGGGTAGGGTTAGGGTTAGAGTTGGGGTTTGGGTTGGGGTTAGGTTTATGGTTAACTTTACTGTTAAGATTAGGGTTATAAGAGGTTTAGGTTTAGGATTAGGGTTAGAATAGGGTTAGGGTTAGGATTAGGGTATTAGGGTTGCGGTTAGCGTTTAGGATTTGGGGTTAGGGTTAGGTTATTGTTAGGGATAGGGTAGGGTTAGGGCTAAGGTTGGGGTTAGAGTTAGGGTTGGGTTAGGGTTAGGGTTAGTATTCGGGTAGGGTTAGGGCTAGGGATAGGGTTGGGGCTAGGGTTAGGTATAGGTTTTGGGGTGAGGGTTACGGGTAGGGATAGGGGAAGGGTTATAGCTTCGTGTTAGTGTTAGGGTTAGGGTTACGGTTAGGGTTAGGGTTTAGGGTTTAGGGTTAGGGTTAGGGTTAGGGTTCCGTTTAGGGTTAGGCTTTAGGGTTAGGGTTAGCGTTATTGGTTAGGGTTATCATTAGGGTTAGGGTAAGTATTAGGTTTAGGATTAAGTTTAGGGTTAGGGTAGGGTTAGGGTTCTGGTTGGCATTGGGTTTAGCGTTAGCTTTAGGTTTAGGGTTACAGTTAGGGTTAGGGTTAGGATTTATGGTTTAGGGATAGGGTGAGGGATAGAGTTATGGTTAATATTAGGGATGGGTTAGGGTTAGGTTTTGGGGCTAGGGCTAGTGTTAGGGTTAGGAATAGAGTTGGGGTTGGGGTTAGGGTTGGGTAGGGATAGGGTTGGAGTTGGGGTTGGGGTTGGGGTTAGCATTACTCTTTTGTAGGGTAAGAAGAGGTTTAAGTTTAGGGTTAGTTTTAACATTATGGGTTTGGGTTGGGGTTTGGGGTTGGGGTTATGGGTTGCGGTAGGTTTTGGGTTATGGGAAGGGGTATGGGTTGGGGTTGGGGTTAGGTTTAGGGTTGGGTTAGTGTTAGGGTTAGCATTCGGGTTGGGGTTTGGGGCTTAGGGTTGGGGTTAGGGTTAGGTTTAGGACTAGGGATAGGGTTAGACCTGGGTGTGGGGCTAGGGTTAGGGTTAAGGTTAGGGTTAAGTTTAGAATTAGGGTAGGGTTAGGTTTGGGGTTGGGGTTTGGGGTTAGGGTTAGGGTTAAGGTTGGGGCTATGGCTGGGTTTAGAGCTAGGGCTAGTACTAGGGCTAGGGGCTACAGCTAGGGCTAGGGTTAGGGTAAGGGTTGGGTTTTGGGGTTAGGGTTAGGGTTGGGATTAGGGTTTGGGTTTTTGGGGTTTAGGTTAGGGTTGGGGTTGGGGTTGGGGTTAGGTTTGGGGTTAGAGTTTAGGGTTAGTGTTAGTGTTAGAGTTAGGGGTTAGGGTTGGGGTTAGGGTTAGAGTTTGGGGTTAGGGTTAGGGTTAGGGTTAGGGTTAGGGTTACTCTTAGGGTTAGGGTTAGGGTTTAGGGTTAGGGTTACAGTTATGGTTAGGGTTAGGGTTAAGGTTAGGGTTGGGGGTTAGGGTTAGTGTTAGGGTTATGGTTAGGGTTGGGTTAGGGTTAGGGTTGTGGTTGGGGTTAGGGTTAGGTTTAGGGTTAGCATTACTGTTAGGGTTTAGGTTTAGGGTTAGGTTTATAAAGGGGTTAGGGTTAGGATTAGGATTTAGGGTTGGGATTAGGGTTAGTGTTAGTATTGGTGGTTACGATGAGAGTTAGCATTAGGGTTAGGGTTGTGTTAGCATTAGGGTTAGGGTAAGTGTTTAGAGGTAGGGTTAGGTTTAGGGTTTAGGGATAGGGTCAGGGTTATGGTTAGGGTTAGTGTTGTGTTAGGGTTAGGGTTACGGGTAGGGTAAGGGGTAGGTGTGCAGTTTGGGTGTAGGGTGAGGGTTAGGGTTAGGGATAGGTTTGGGTTAGCGTTTGGGTTAGGTTTAAGGTTAGGGAATGGGGTTTAGTGTTAGGGTTAGGTTTGGGGTTTAGGGTTACAGTTAGTGTTAGGGTTAGGGCTAGGGATGTAGGGATAGGGTAAGGGCTGGTGCTGGGGCTGGGGCTGCGGCTGGTGCTAGGTTGGGGTTAGGGTTAGTGTTTGGGGTTAGGGTTAGGTTTGGGTTTGGGATTTAGGGTTAGGGTTGGGGTTAGCGTTAGTGTTATGTTTTAGGGTTTAGGCTTAGGGTTAGGGGTTAGGATTAGGTTTAGGGTTAGGGTTAGGGATAGGGTTGGGGCTAGGGTTAGGGTTAGGGTTAGGGGTTAGGGTTATGTGTAGGGGTAGGGGGTAGGGGACGGGGAGCGGTATGATAAGGGGTTATGGTTTGGATTAGGGTTAGGGTTGGGTTGGGGTTAGGGTTAGGGTTAGGGTTTAGGGTTAGGGTTAGGGTTGGGGCTATGGGTAGGGTTAGGGATAGGTGTGGTGCTAGGGCTAAGGTTAAGTTTAGGGTTAGGGTTAGTGTTAGGGTTAGGGTTAGGTTTTTAAGGTTTAGGGTTCTGTTTGGGGCTAGGGTTTAGGGTTAGGGTTTAGGGTTAGGGTTAGGGATAGTGTTAGGGTTTAGGGTTAGGGGTTAGGTAGTGTTAGGGTTTGGTTTCTCTTAGGTTAGGGTTAGGTTTAGGGCTATGGATTATGGTTAGGGTTATGGTTAGGGTTAGGGTTTAGGGTTAGGGTGAGGGTTAGGCTTAGGGTTAGGGTTAGGACTGGCTGGGCTAGGGTTAGGGTTAGGGTTGGGTTTGGGGTTGGGTAGGGTTAGGGTTAGGGTTGGGATTGGCGTTAGGGTTAGGGTTAGAGTTTCTGTTAGGTTAGGGTTAAGGGTTTAGAGTTAGGGTTAGGTTTAGCGTTAGGGTTTAGGGTTAGGGTTAGGGGTTAAGATTATGGGTATTGTAGGGGTATGTGTTGGGGTTAGGGTTAGGTTTAGTGTTAGGGTTGGGTTAGTGTTAGTGTTAGCGTTAGGCTTAGGCTTTAGGGTTTATGGTTATAGTTAGATTAATTTTAGGGCTAGGGTTAGGGTTACGGCTAGGGGTAGGGCTAGGGCTAGTTTTGGGATTTGGGGTTAGGGTTAAGGTTAGGTTTAGGGTAGTGTTACGGTTAGGGTTGGGGTTGGGGTTGGGGTTAGGGTTGGGCTTGGGTTAGGGTTACTGTTAGGGTTAGGGGTTCTAGGGCTAGGGCTGGGGTTGGGTAACTTTAGGTGTTAGGGTTAGGGTTAGGGATAGGGCAGGGTTAGCTTTAGGGTTAGGGTTTAGGGTTAGTGTTTAGGGTTAGGGTTAGGGTTAGGGTTAGGGTTAGGGTTACTCTTAGTTAGGTTTAGGGTTAGGGTTAGGGTTAGGTTTAGGTTTAGGGTTAGGGTTAGGGTTAGGGTTAGGGTTAGAATTTAGGTTTATTAGGGTTAGGGTTAGGGTTATGGTTTGGGTTGGGTTAGGTTTAGGGTTGTGTTTGGGGTTTGGGGTTAAATTTAGGGGTAGGGTACTGGTAGGGTAAGGGTTAGGGGTTTAGGTTTAGGGTTACATTTAGTAGGTTACGGTTAGGGATGGGTTTAGGGTTAGGGTTAGGGTTGTGTTAGAGTTCAGGGTTAGGTTTAGCATTAGGGTTCGAGGTGTGTTTAGGCTTTAGGGTTAGGGTTAGGGTTTGGAGTTAGGGCTAGGGTTAGGGTTTAGGGTTTAGGGATAGGGTTAGGGTTACGGTTAGGGTTAGGGTTGTGTCAGGGTTAGGGTTAAGGGCAGCGTAAGTGGTAGGGGTACGGTTTGGGTGTAGGGTTAGTGTTAGGGATAGGGTTTGGTTAGCGTTTGCGTTAGGGTTAGGGTTAGGGTATAGGGCTTAGGGTTGGGGTTACGGTTTAGGGTTTAGGGTTATGGTTATGGTTATGGTTAGGGTTAGGGCTAGGGTTAGTGTTAGGACAAGGGCTAGTGCTAGGGCTAAGGCTAAGGCTAGGTCTAAGGTTGGGGTTAGGGTTAGTGTTTAGGGTTGGGGTTATGGTTAGTGTTTAGGGTTAGGTTTAGGTTTACGTTTAGGATTTAGGGTTAGGGTTATGGTTAGGGTTAAGGTCAGCTTTAGTGTTAGGTTTTAGGGTTTAGGCTTAGGGTTAGAGTTAGTGTTAGGGTTAGGGTTAGGGATAGGTTTAGGGCTAGTGTTAGGTTTAATGTTAGGGGTTAGGGTTATGTGTAGAAGTAGGGGTAGAGGTAGGGGAAGGGGTGTGGCTGGGGGTTAGGGTTGGGGTTAGGATTAGGTTTGGGTTAGGGTTGGGGCTAGGGATAGGGTTAGAGCTACGGATGGTGCTAGGGCTGGGGTTAGGGTCAGGGTTGGGGTTAAGTTTAGGGTTAGGGTTAGGGGTAGGGTTAGGACTTGTGGTTGGTGTTAGGGTTGCGGTTACGGTTGGATCAGGGTTATGTTTGGGGTTAGGGTGTAGAGTTTAGGGATAAGGTAAGTGCTAGGGTTGGGGTTTAGGGTTAGGGTTAGGTTTAGGTTTAGGATTTAGGGTTAGGTTAAGGTTAGGGTGATGGTTAGGGTTAGGGTGTAGGGTTTGGGGTTAGGGTTAGTGTTAGGGTTAGGCTTTAGGGTTAGAGTTAGCATTAGGGGTTGGGGTTAGGGTTAAGGTTAGTGTTAGATTTAGTGTTAGGGTTAGGGTTAGTGTTAGGGTTAAGGTTAGGTTTAGGGTTAGGGTATGTTTAGGGTTAGGGTTGTGGTTGGGGTTAGGGTTAGGGTTAGGGTTAGTGTTACTGTTAGGGTTAGGGTTAGAAGAAGTTTAGATTTAAGGTTAGGGTTAGAATAGGGTTAGGGTTAAGGTTAGGGTGGGGTTAGGGTTAGGGTTGGGGTTTGGGTTAGGGTTAGGGTTATGGTTAGCTATACTGTTAGGGTTAGGGTTAGAAAAAGTTTAGGTTTGGGGTTAGGGTTAGAATAGGGTTAGGGTTAGGTTTAGGGTACTAGGGTTACGGTTGGCGTTTAGGATTTAGGATTAGGGTTATGTTAGGGTTAGGGTTAGGATAGGGTTAGGGCTAAGGTTGGGGTTAGGGTTATGGATGGGTTGGGGTTAGGGTTACTATTGGGGTAGGGTTAGGGCTAGGGATAGGGTTAGGTCTAGGGTTAGGTTTAGGGTTTGGGGTTAGGGTTACGGGTTGGTATAGGGGAAGGGGTATGGCTTGGGGTTATGGTTAGGGTTAGGGTTAGAGTTGGGTTAAGGTTAGGTTTAGGGTATAGGGTTTAGGGTTAAGTTAGAGTTATGGTTAGTGTTATGGTTAGCTTTACTCTTAGGGTTAGGGTTAGAAGAGTTTAAATTTAGGGTTATGGTTAGAATAGTGTTAAAGTTATGATTAGGGAATTAGGGTTAGGGTTAGCATTCATGATTTAGGGTTAGGGTTAGTTTAGGGTTGTTAGGTTTACGTTTGGGGTTTGGGTTAGTACTAGGTTAGGGGTTAGTGCTAGGGAATACGGTAAGTCAAGGGTTATGGTTAGGGCTAGGGATTATGGTTACGGGGGGTTAGGGGAAGGGGTATGGCTTAGGGTTAGGGTTAGAGTTAGGGTTAGGGGTTAGGGTTGGGGTTAGGGTAAGGTTTAGGGTTAGGGTTAGCGTTACTCTTAGGTTTAGGGTTAGAAGAGTTTTAGGGTTAGGGTTAGTGTTGGGGTTGGGGTTGGGCTTAAGGTTGGGGTTAGGGTTAGGGGTTAGGGTGAGGATTAGGGGTTAGGGTTAGGGTTGGGGTGGGGGGTTAGGGTTAGGGTTAAGGTTAGGGCTTGGGGTTAGGGTTAGGTTTAGGTTTGGTTTGGGTTAGGGTTAGGGTTGGGGTTTAGGGTTTATGGTTAGGGTTAGGGTTAGGGCTAGGGTTAGGGTTAGGGGTTAGGCTTAGGTTAGGGTTATGGGCTGTTAGGGTTGGGGTTAGGGTTAGGGGTTGGTTTAGGGTTAGGGTTAGGGGTTTGGGTTTGGGGTTAGGGTTACTCTTTAGGGTTGGGTTAGGGTTAGGGGTTAGGGTTAGGGTTAAAGTTTAGGGTTAGGGGTTTTCATTAGGGTTAGGGGTTAGGGTTGGGGTTTGGGGTTAGGGCTCGGGTTGGGTTTAGGCTTAGGATTTGAGTTAGGGTTAGGGTTACGGTTTAGGGTTAGGGTTAGGTTTAGGGTTAGGGTTAGGATTAGGGCTAGGGCTAGGGCTCGGGTTAGGGTTAGGGTTAGTGTTGGGTTTGGGGTTAGGTGGTTAGGTTTAGGGTTAGGGTTGGGGTTGGGGTTACGGTTAGGGGTTAGGGTTAGTATTAGGTTTAGGGGGTAGTGGTAAGGGGATGGGTTGGGGTCAGGGTTAGGGTTAGTGCTAGGGTTGGGTTAGGTTTTTGTTAGGGTTAGGATTGGGGTTAGGGTTGGGGTTAGGGTTAGGGCTAGTGTTAGGGTTGGGGCTAGGGCCAGTGCTAGGGCCATGGCTAGGGCTTAGGCTTTAGGTTAGGGTTAGGTTTAGATTTTGGGTTAGGGTAGGGTTTAGCATTAGGGTTAGTGTTAGGGGTTGGGGTTAGGGTTAGGGTTAGAGTTATCGGTTTGGGGTAGGGTTCAGGGTTAGGGTGTGGGTTGGGATTAGTGTTAGGGTTAGGGTTTGGGTTACGGTTAGGGTCAGAGTTAGGGTTGGGGCTAGGGATAGGGTTCGGGGTTAGGGTTGGGGTTAGGGTTAGTGTTGGGGATGGGGGTTAGGGTTAGGGTTTGGGGTTAGGTTTAGGGTTAGGTTTGGTGTTAGGGTTAGGGTTAGGGTTAGTTTTAGGGTTTGGTTTAGGGTTAGCTTTAGTGTTTAGTTTTAGGGTTAGGGTTAGGGTTATGGTTTAGGGTTAGTGTTAGGGTTAGGGTTGGGGTTTAGGGTTAGGGTTAGTGTTAGGGTTATGGTTTGGGTTGTGTCGGGGTTGGGGTTGTGTTTGGGGTTGGGGTTAGGTTTAGGGTTAGGGTTGCTGTTAGGGTTAGGGTTAGGGGTTTAGGTTTGGGTTTAGGTTTAAGGTTAGGTTAGGGATAGTGTTTAGTTTTAGGGTTAGGGTTAGTGTTAGGTTTGGGGTTACAGTTAGGGTTAGCGTTAGGGTTTAGGGTTCGGTTTGAGTGTTAGGGTTAAGTGTTTGGGTTAGGGCTTAGGGTTAGGGTTTAGGGTTTAGGGATAGGATTAGTGTTAGGGTTAGGGTTAGGGGTTGGGTTTAGGGTTAGGGTTAGGGGTAGGGTCAGGGGTCAGTGTCACAGTTAGGGGTCAGGGTAGGGTTAGGGTTAGGGTTTGGTTAGCGTTTGCGTTAAGGTTAGCATTAGGGTTGGGCTTAGGGTTAAGGTTACGGTTTGGGGTTTAGGGTTAGGGTTATGGTTAAGGTTAGGGTTGGGGCTAGGGTTAGTGTTAGGACAGAGGTTAGTGCTGGGGCTGGGCTAAGGGCTGGGGTTAGCTAAGGGTTGGGGTTAGGGTTAGGGTTTGGGGTTAGGGTTAGGTTTACGTTTAGGGTTGGGGTTAGTGTTAGGGCTGGGGTTAGGGTCAGCTTTAGGGTTAGGTTTTAGGGTTCAGGGGCGGTTAGGGTTAGATTTAGGTTTAGGGTTAGGGTTAGAGTTAAGTTTAGGGCTAGTGTTAGGTTTAAGGTTAGGGGTTAGGGTTAGGTGTAGAAATAGTGGTAGGGGTAGAGGAAGGGTTAGGGCTAGTGGTTAGGGTTAGGGTTAGGGTTAAGTTTGGGTTAGGGTTGGGTCTGGGTTAGGGTTAGGGCTAGGGTTAGTGCTAGGCTCTTAGTGTTTGGGTTAGCGTTAGGTTTGGGGTTAGGGTTTAGGGCTTGGGTTGGTGTTAGGTTTGCGGGGTTAGGGTTGGGTCAGGGTTATGTTTAGGGTTAGGGTTAGGGTTTAGGGTAGGGTTAGGGCTAGGGTGTAGAGTTTAGGGTTAGGGTTAGGTTTAGGTTTAGGATTAGGGTTAGTTTAGGGTTTGGGTTATGGTGAGGGTTAGGGTGTAGGGTTTAGGGTTAGGGTTAGTGTTAGGGGTTAGGTTAGGGGTTAGGGTTAGCGTTAGGGGTCAGGGTCAGGGTCAGGTTAGGGTTAGATTTAGTGTTAGGGTTAGCGTTAGTGTTAGGGGTTAGGGTTAGGTTTAGGGTTAGGGTTGGTGTTTAGGGTTAGGGTTGGGGTTGGGGTTAGGGTTAGGGTTAGGGTTAGTGTTACTGTTAGGGTTAGGGGTTAGGGTTTAGATTTAGGTTAGGGTTAGGTTAGGGTTAGGGTTAGGGTTAGGGTAGGGTTGGGGTTAGGGTTAGGGTTAGGGTTAGTGGTACGTTTAGGGTTAGGGTCAGTGAGGTCAGTGTCAGGGTCAGGGTTAGGGTTAGGGTTAGGGTTAGGGTTAGTTTAGCGTTAGGGTTAGCGTTGGGGTTTGGGTTAGGGTCAAGGCTATGGTTAGGGGTATACTGTTAGGGTTAGGGTTAGAAAAAGTTTGGGTTTGGGTTGGGGTTAGGGTAGGGTTGGGTTAGGGTTGGGGTCTGGGGTTGCGGTTAGCATTTAGGATTTAGGATTGGGGTTAGGGTTAGGGTTGGGGTTAGGGGTTAGGATTAGGGTTAGGGTTAGGGTTGGGGTTAGTGTTAGGGCTGGGTTAGGGTTAGGGTTAGGGTTGGGGTTAGGGTTAGGGCCAGGTTTAGGTTAGGTCTAGGGTTTGGGTTTAGGGTTTGGGGTTAGGGTTACGTTTAGGGTTAGGGTTAGGGGGTAGGGCTTGGGGTTATGGTTAGGGTTAGGGTTAGGGTTGGGTTAGGGTTAGGTCTAGGTTATAGGGTTTAGGGTTAGGGTTAAAATTAGGGTTAGGGTTAGGGTTAGCTTTGTTCGTTAGGGTTAGGGTTAGTCTTAGTGTTTTAGGTTAGCCTTATGGTTAGGGTTAGGTTTAGGGTTATGATTAGGGTTTAGGGTTAGGGTTAACATCCGGATTTGGGTTAGGGGCTAGGTTTACGTGTTATGTTTGGGTTAGTACTGGGTTAGGGTTAGGTGCTAGGGTGTACGGGGTAGGGTTAGGGTTAGGGTTGGGGCTAGGGATTAGGGTTAGGGGGTTAGGGTTAGGGTTAGGGTTAGGGTTAGGGTTAGGGTTAGGGGTTGGGGTTGGGGTTAGCGTTAGGTTTAGGGTTAGGGTTAGCGTTACTCTTAGATTTAGGGTTTAGGCTGGGTTTAGGGTTAGGGTTAGTGTTAGGTTTGGGGTTAGGCTTGGGTTGGGGTTAGGGTGGGAGGGTGGGGTTAGGGTTAGGGTTGAGGGTTAGGGTTAGGGTTAGGGGTTAGGTTTAGGGTCAGGGTTGGGGTTTGGTTTAGGGTTTGGGTTAGGGTTGAGGGTTAAGTTTAGGGTTAGGGTTGGGGGAGGGTTAGGGTTAGTGTTAGGGTTAGGGGTTTAGGGTTAGGTTAGGGTTATTGGCTAGGGTTAGGGTTTGGTTTGGGGTCAGGGTTAGGGCCAGGGTTAGGGTTAGCGTTACTCTTAAGATTAGGGTTAAGGTTAGGGTTGTGGTTAGGGTTTAGGTTAGGGTTAGGGGTTTTCATTAGGGTTTAGGGTTAGGGGTTAGGGTTAGGGTTAGGGTTGGGGTTGGTGTTAGGGGTTTTGGGTTAGGGGTTAGCGTGGGGTTGGTCTTGGGTTGAGGGGTAGGGTTGGGGTTGGGGTTAGGGTTAGGTTGGGGTTTAGGGTTAGGGTTAGCTTTAGGGTTTAGCGTTGGGTTTGGTGTTAGGGCTGGGTTAGTGTTAGGGTTAGGTTTGGGGGTTAGGGTTAGGGTCAGGGTTAGCGTTAGGGTTTAGGGTTGGGGTGTTGGGTTAGAGTTGTGTTTGGGGTTGTGGTTGGGTTTGGGGTTTAGGGTTAGTGTTAGGGTTGGTGTTGGGGGTTAGGGTTAGGGTTAGGGGTTAGGGTTAGGGTTAGTGTTAGGGTTAATTTAGGGTTGGGGTTGGGTTTGGGTAGTTTAGGGTTAGGGGTTAGGGTTAGTTTTACTCTTAGGGTTTGAGTTGCGTTAGGGTTAGGGTTAGGTTTAGGGTTAGGATTAGGTTTAGGGTTAGGGTTAAGGTTATGGTAAGGGCTAGGGCTAGGGTTAGGGTTAGGGTTGGGTTAGGGTTAGGTGTAAGTGTAGGGGTAGGGTTAGGGTTAGGATTACAGTTGGGGTTAGGGTTAGGGTTAGGTTGGGGTAGTGTTAGGGTGATGGGTTGGGGTCAGGGTTAAGGTTAGTGCTCTGGTTGGGTTAGGTTTTTTTTGGGTTAGGATTGGGGTTAGTGTTAGGGTTAGGGTTAGGGCTAGAGATAGGGTTAGGGCTGGGGCCATTGCTAGGGCCATGGCTGGGACTCAGACTACAGTTGGGGTTAGGGTTAGGGTTTTGGGTTAGGGTATGGTTTAGGGTTATGGTTGGTGTTGGGGGTTAGGGTTAGGATTAGAGTTATCTGTTTGGGGTAGGGTTACGGGTAGGGAATGTGTTGAAGTTAGTGTTAGGGTTGGGGTTTGGTTGCGGTTAGGGTTAGGGTTAGGGTTGGGGTTAGGGTTAGGGTTGGGGTTGGGTTTGGGGTTAGGGTTGGGGTTGGGGTTGGGGTTCAGGGTTAGGGCTTGGGTTGGGTTTAGGGTTAGGTTTGGTGTTAGGGTTAGGGTTAGGGTTAGTTTTGGGTTTGGTTTAGGGTTAGCATTGTGTTTAGTTTTAGGGTTAGGGTTAGGGGTTGGGTTCAGGGTTTGGGGTTAGGTTATGGTTGGGTTTAGGGTTTAGGGTTTGGGTTTAGTGTTAGGTTTAGGGTTTGTAGGTTAGGGTTAGGGTCAGGGGTCAGGATCAGGGTCGGGTTTAGTGGTTAGGGTTTAGCGTTACGGTTAGCGTTAGGTTTAGGTTTAGGGGTTGGGTTAGCGTTGGGGTTAGGGTTTGGGTTAGGGTTTAGGGTTAGGGTTAGGGTTAGTGTCAGGGTCATGTCGGGGTCAGGGTCAGAGTCAGGGTCAGGGTTAGTGTTGGTGTTTGGTTAGCATTAGGTTTAGCGTTTAGGGTTAGGGTTAGGGTTTAGGGTTTAGCGTTTCAGGTATTAGGGTTGGGGTTTAGGGTTATGGTTAGGGTTAGAGTTACGTGTCAGGGTCAGTGTCAGTGTTCAGGGTCTAGGTTCAGTGTCAGGGTTTGGGGTTAGGGTTGGGTTAGCGTTATGTTTAGCGTTAGGGTTAGGGTTACGAACTATGGTTAGGGCTGGTTTAGGGTTTGGGTTAGGGTTAGGGTAGGTTTAGGGTTGGGGTTGGGGTTAGCGTTTGGGATTGGGGTTAGTGTTGGATTGGGTTTGGGTTGGGGGTTGGGGTTGGGGTTGGGGTTAGTTAGGGTTGGGGTTTAGGGTTAGGGTTAGGGTTAGGTTTAGGGTTAGGGTTTGGGGTTATTGTTGGGTTTAGGGTTATGATTAGGTTTGGGTTGTGTTAGTTTTAGGGTTTAGGTTTAGTGTTAGGGTTAGTGTTAGGGCTAGGGTTTGGGGTTTAGGGCTAGGGTTAGGGTTAGTGTTGGGGTTAATATTAGGGTTAGGGTTAGGGGTTGGTTGGTGGTTAGGGTTAGGGTTAGTGTTACTCTTAGGGTTTGGGTTAGCGCTAGGTTTAGGTGTAGTGTTTAGGGGTTAAGTTATGGTTTAGGGTTAGAGTTAAGATTAGTTAGGGCTAGGGCTAGGGTTAGGGTTATTGTTAGGGTTAGGATTGGGTTAGGGTTAGGTTTCGGGTTAGGGGTTAGGGTTAGGATTAGGGTTACAGTTAGGGTTTGGGGTTAAGGGTAGTGGTTTGGTGATGGGTTGGGGTCAGGGGTTAAGGTTAGTGCTAGGGTTGGGTTAGGTGTTTGTTAGGGTTAGAAACATGGGTTGTGGTTGGTGTTAGGGTTAGGGCTGTGTTAGGGTTAGGATGGGTTAGGGTTTGCGGTTAGGGCTAGTGGGAGGTTAGTCTTAGGGTTAGGGCTAGGGTTAGGGGCTTTGGGATAGGGCTCCGTTTAGGGTTATGGTTAGTGTTTAGGGGTTAACGTTAGGTTTGGGTTAGGGTTATCAGTTAGTGGTAGGGGTTGGGTGAGGGTTAGGGTATGGGTTGGGATAGTGTTAGGTTTAGGATTATGGTTAGTGTTTTGGTTTAGGGTTAGGGTTTATGGTTTAGGGTTAGTGTTAGGGTTGGGTTTGGGGTTAGGGATGGAGTTTGGGTTGGGTTCAGGCTACGGTTGGCGTTAGATTTGGGTTGAGTTTAGGGTTAGGGTTGGGGGTAGGGGTTGGGGTTGGGTTTAAGGTTAGCATTGTGTTAGGAGTTAGGGCTAGGGTTGGTTAGGTTTAGGGAAGGGTGCCAGGGGTAGGGTTACAGTTAGGTGTGGGTTAGGGTTTAGGGTTAGTGTTAGGTTTAGGGTTTAATGTTAGGGTTAGGGTTAGGGTTAGGGTTAGGGTTGAGGTTGGATTAGTTTTAGGGTTTGGGGTTAGGGTTAGGATTAGGGTTAGGTTTAGGGCTTAGGATTAGGGTCAGGGTTAGGTTTATTGGTTGGGGTTAGTGTTGGGATTAGGGGTTAGTGTTACTCTTAGTGTTAGGTTTAGGGGTTGTGGTTAGGGTTAGGGTTAGGGTTAGTGTGGTTTTGGTTAGGGTTAGGTTAATGTTTAGGGTTAGGGTTAGGGTTAGGGGTTTAGGGTTTCGGGTTAGGGTTACTCTTGGGTTAAA
>CAKJTW010000397.1:0-25000 GCA_917880005.1 Nanger dama | reverse complement strand
CCGTGGCCTAGCCTAACCCAGCCCCTAACCCTAACTGCCCCTAGCCCTGCCCCTGCCCCTGGCCCCTAGCCTGGCACTGGGCCAGGCCTGACCATAGGCCTAACCAAGCCATGACCATGGGCCTTGAAGCCTTGGCCCAGGCACAGCTCTGGCCTGGCCTGGCCCTGGCCCTGGCCTACCTGGCCTAATCCCTAGCCTGACCCTGGCCTGGGCAGTGGCCTGGCCTAGCCATGCGTGGGTCACCCTGACACTAGCCCTGGCCCTGGCCTGGCCTGGCTCTGGCCTGGCCCCAGCTGACCCCTAGCCTGGCCATGTCCCTGGCTATAGCCTGGCCTGGCCATGGCCCTATTCTGGCCATGGCCTAGGCCTAGGCCTCTTCTGGCCAGTGATCCTAGCAGTGGCCTGCCCTGGCCTGAATCCTGTCCTGACCCCAGCCCCAGCCTGAGCCTAGGCCTGTCCTGGGCCAAGCCATGGCCTGGCCTAAGGCCTGGCAGCCCTGGCCCTAGCACTGGCACTAGGCCTAGCCTGGCCTGGCCTGGCCTCCTGGCCTGGCCTGGCCTGGCCTGGTCTGGCCCTGGCCCTGCCCTGGCATTTGCCATGGGCCTAGCCCTGTCTTTGGGTCTGGCCCTGCCCCTGACCCTGCCTGGCCTGGCCTAGGCCTGGCTCTAGCCTAAACTGCCTGGCCTGGCCCAGGCCTGGCCCAAAGGCCTGGCCCAGATCTGCAGGCCCATGCCTGCACTTGCCCCTGCCCTGCCCTGCCTGGCCTAGCCCTGGCCTAGCCTAGCACTAACGCTGGCCTAGCACTGGCTCTGGCCTAGCACTAGCCTAGGCCTAGTCCTGGCCTGCCTGGCCTGGCCCCAGCCTGGCACTGGCCTAGCACTGGCACTAGCCCTGTCACTGGCCTTGGCCTAAGCCCTGGCCTGGCCTAAAGCCTGGCCTGGCCTGACCTGGCCTGGCCCTGGCCATGGCGCTAACATTGGCCCTGGGCCTAAGCCTGTCCTTGGGCCTAACCCTGCCCCTGCCCTTGGCCTGGCCTAGGCCTGAAGTCCTGGCCTAAAAGCCTGGCCTGGCCTAGCCTGGCCTGGCCTGGCCTAACCCTAACCCATGCCCTGACCTTGCCCTGCTCCTGCCCTGGCCTGGCCTGCCAGGCCCTGGCCTGGCCCTGGCCTGGCCTAGGCCCTGGCCTGATCCTTGTCCTGGCCTGGCCCTGCCCTAGGCCTGGCCTGGCCTGGCCTGGCCCCAGTCCTGGCACTGGCTCTGGCACTGGCACTGGCCTGTCCTGGCCTGGCCTGGCCTGGCCTGGCCTGGCCCAGGCCTGGCCTGCCTGGCCTGGCCTGGCCTGGCCTGGCCCTAGCCTGGCCTGGCCTGGCAGCCTGGCCTGGCCCTGGCCTGGCACTGGCCTGGCCCAGTCTTGGCCTGGCCTGGCCTGGCCCATGCCCTGGCCTGGCCTGGCCTGGCCTGGCCTGTCCTGGCCTGGCCTGGCCTGGCCTGGCCTGGCCTGGCCTGGCCCTGCCCAGCCTAGCCCTGGCCCTGGCCTGGCCCTGGCCCCCTGGCCCCAGCCTGGCCCTGGCCTGGCTCTGGCCTGGCCTGGCCTGGCCTGTTCTGGCCCTGGCCCTGGGCCCTAGGCCTCTTCTGGCCTGGCCTGGCAGTGGCCTGGCCTGATCTGTCCTGTCCCAAGCCCAGGCCTGGCCTGGCCCTGGCCTGGCCTGGCCTGGGCCCTGGCCTGGCCTGGCCTGGCCTGGCCTCTGGCCTGGCCTGGCCCTGGCACTGGCACTGGCCTGGGCCTAGCCCTGTCCTTGGCCCTGGCCCTGCCTGCCATTATGCTGGCCTAGGCCTGGGCCTGGCCTAAGCCTGGCCTGGCCTGGCTGGCCTGCCTGGCCTGGCCTCTGGCCTAGCCCCAGGCCCTTGCCTTGCCCTGCCCTGCCTGGCCCTGGCCTAGCCCTGGCCTAGGCCTGGCCTGGCCTGGCCTGGCCCTAGGCCTGCTGGCCTGGCCTGGCCCTTGGCCTGGCCTGCCACTGGCCTGGCACTGGCCTGGCCTGGCCCTGGCCCTGGCCTGGGCCTGGCCTGGCCTGGCCTGTCCTGGCCTGGGCCTGGCCCTGGCCCTGGCCTGGCCTGGCTCCCTGGCCTAGGCCTGCCCTGCCCCTGACTCCTGGCCTGGCCTGGCCCTGTCCTGGCCCTGTTCCTGGCCCTGGCCTGGCCTGGCCTGCCTGGCCTGGCCTGGCCTGGCCTGGCACTAATCATGGCCTGGCCTGGCCTAGCTGGCCTGCCTGCCTTTCCGGCCATGATCCTGGCCCTGCCCTGACCTAAGCCTGGCCTGGCCTGGCCTGGGCCTGGCCCTGCATGGCTGATCCTGGCCCTGGCCCTGGCCTTGGCCTTGGCACTGGCACTGGCCCTGGCCTGCTCTCCCTGGCCTAAAACCTGAGCCTAGCCTCTCCTAGCCTGGCCTGACTGGCCTCACCTGGCCTAGCCTGGCCCTGGCCCTGGCCCTGGCCTGGCCTGGCACTGGCCTAGCCCTGGCCTGGCCTGGCCTGGCCTGGCCCTGGCCTAACCTGAAGCCTGGCTCCTGGCCTGGCCCTGGCCCTGGCCTCTGCCTGGCCTGGCCTGGCCTGGCCTGGCCTGGCCCTGGCCTGGCCCCTGGCCTGGCCCTGGCCCTGCCCTGGCCTGGCCTAGCCTGGCCCTGCCCCTGCCCTAGGCCTGGCTGGCCCTAGGCTCTGGCCTAGGACTGGCCTGGCCCTGGCCCTGGCCCTGGCCTGGCCCTGCAATGGCCTGGCCTGGCCCTGCCCTGGCCCTGGCCTGGCCTGTTTGGCCTGGCCTGGCCCTGGCCCTGGCCTGGCCTGGCCCTGGCCTGGCCTGGCCTGGCCTGGCCTGGCCTTGGCCTGTCCTGGCCCTGGCCCTGGCTTAGGCCTGGCCTGCCTGGCCTAGGCCTGGCCTGGCCCTGGGCCTGGCCCTGGCTCTGGCCTGGCCCTGGCCTGGCACTGCCTGGCCTGGCCTGGCCCTGGCCTGGGCCTGGCCCTGGCCCTGGCCTGGCCTGCCCTGGCCTGGCCTGGCCTGGCCTGGCCTGGCCTGGCCTGGCCTGGCCCTGGCCTGGCCTGGCCTGATGCCCTGGCCTGGCCTGGCCGCTATCCTGGCTGGCCTAGCCCAGTCCTGGCCCTGGCCTGGCTCCTGGCCCCCCCCTGCTCCTGGCCTGCCTGCCTGGCCTGGCCCTGGGCCCTAATCTGGCACTGGCCTAGGCCTGACCAGCCTGGCCCTCCTGGCCTGTCCTGGCCTGGCCTGGCCTAATGCCTAAGCTAACCTGGCTCTGTTCTGGCACTGGCCTAAGCCTAGCCTCTTCTGCCTCAGCCTGGCAGTGGCTGGCCCTAGCCTAGCCTAGCCTAACCCTAAGCCTGCCCTAACCTGAGCCTAGCCTAACACTGAGCCTAACTCCCAGCACTTAAACTAGCCATGGCCCTGGCCTGGCCCTGGCCTGGCCCTGGGACTGGCCCTAGCCTCTGGCCTGGCCTAGCCCTAACCTGGCCTAACCCTGGCCCTTGCCTAATGGCCTGGCCTAAGGCACTATAGCCCCTGGCCCTGGCCCTGGCCTAAAGCCTAACCCTTGCCCTAAATAAAGCCACTAGCCCCTGGCCTGGCCCCTAGCCCTGGCCGTGGCCTGGCCTATTGGCCTAGCCTGGCCTGGCCCAGCCTGGCCTGGCCCTGGCCCCTGGCTCTGTCACTGGGCCTGCCTAGCTCTGGCACTGGCCTGGCCTGACCTGAGGCCTGGCCCTGGCCTGATCATCTTTGCCCTGGCCTAGGCCTGGCCATGTCCTGGCCTGGCCCGTTTCCCCTGCCCTGCCCCTGCCCCTGGCCTGGCCTGGCCTGGCCTGGCCCTGGCCTGGCCCCTGCCCTGGCCTGGCCCTGGCCTGGCCTGAGCCCTGGCCTGGCCTGGCCTGGCCCTGGCCTGGCCTAGGCCTGGCCCTGCTCTGGCCTGGCCTGGCCTGGGCCTGGCCTGGCCTGGCCTGGGCCTGGCCTGGCCTGGCCTGGCCCTGGCCTGGCCTGGCACTGGCCTGGCCCCTGGCCTGGCCTGGCCTGGCTCCTGGCCTGGCCTGGCCTGGCCCTGCCTGCCCCTGGCCCTGGCCTGACCTGCCTGGGCCCTGGCCCTGGCCCTGGCCTGGCCTGGCCTGGCCTGGCACCTGGCCCTGCCTCTGATCTTGGCCTGGCCTGGGCCTAGGCCAGCCCTGATCCTGGCCTGGCCGTGTGCCTGGCCTGTTCTGTCCTGGCTCCAGCTGACCCTGAGCCTAGGCCTGGCCCTGGCCTGCCTGGCCTCAGCCTGGCCCTGGCCTGGCCTGGCCTGGCCTGGCCTGGCCCTGGCCCTGACCTGGCCTGGCCTGGCCTGGCCTGGCCTGGCCTGGCCCTGAGCCTGGCCTGGCCCTGGCCTGGCCTGGCCTGGCCTGGCCTGGCCCTGGCCTGGCCTGGCCTGGCCCAGTCCTGGCCTGAGTCTGGCTCCGGCCCATGCCCTGCCCTGCCCTGGCCCTGGCCTGGCCTGGCCTGGCCCTGTCCTGCTCCTGGCCTGGCCTGGCCTGGGCCTGGCCTGGCCTGGCCCTGGCCTGGCCTGGCTCTGGCCTGGCCTGGCCGTGGCCTGGCCTGTCCTGGCCTGGCCTGGCCTGGCCTCTGGCCTGGCCTGGCCTAGCCTGGCCTGCCTGCCCTGCCCTGCCTGCCCTGGCCTGGCCTGCCTGGCCCTGCCTGGCCTGGTCGTCTGGCACTGGCCTGGGCCTGCCTGGCCTGGCCTAAGCCTGCCCTAGTCCTGGCACTGGCCTGGCCCTGGCCTGGCACTAGGCCTCATGCCCCTGGCCTGGCCTGGGCCTGGCCTGGCCTGGCCTTGGCTATGGCCCAGGCCCTGGCCTAGGCCTGGCCTGGCCTGGCCTGGCCCTGGCCTGGCCTGGCCCAGCCTAGCCCTGGCCATGCCCTGGCTCTGGCCTGGCCTGGCCTAGGCCTCTTCTGGCCTGGCCTGGCCTGGGCCTCTTCCTGGCCCTGGCCTGGCAGTGGTGCTGGTCCCTGACCTGTCTCTGGCCCTGCTCCAGGCCTAGGCCTGAAGCCTGCACTGGCCTGAGGCCTAGGCCTGGCCCTGGCCTGGCCCCAGCCTGGCACTGGCACTGGCCTGGCCCCTGTCCTGGCTCTGGCCCTGGCCTGGCCTGGCCTGGCCCTGCCTGGCCTGGCCTGCGGCCTGGTCTGGCCCTGGCCCTGCCCTGGCACTGGCCTGGGCCTGGCCCTGTCCTTGGGTCCTGGCCCTGCCCTGCCCTTGGCCTGGCCTAGGCCTGGGCTCTGGCCTAAGGCCTGCCTAACCCTGGCCCAGCCCTGGCCCAAGGCCTGGCCTGGCCTGCCCCATGGCCTGCCCTGGCCCCCTGCCCCTGCCCTGGCCTAAGCCTAGGCCCTGGCCTCCTGGCCTAGCCTGGCCTGGCCCTGGCCTGGCCTGGCACTGGCCTAGGCCTGGCCTGGCCTGGCCTGGCCTGGCCCTGGCCCTGGCCTGGCCTGGCTGGCCTGGGCCCTGGCCTGGCCGTGACCTGGCCCTGGCCTGGCCTGGCCTGGCCTGGCCTGGCCTGGCCTGGCCTGGCCTGGCCCTGGCCTGGCCTGGCCTGAGCCTCTGGCCTGGCCATGGCCTGGCCTGGCCTCTGGCCTGGCTGGCCCTGGCCCTGGCCTGCCCTGCCCTGGCCTGGGCCTGGCCCTGGCCTGCCTGGCCTGGCCCTGGCCTGGCCTGGCCTCAGCCCAGCCCCTGGCCTGGCCTGGCCTGGCCTGGGCTTGCCCCTGCCCCTGGCCTGGCCTGGCCTGGCCAGGCCTGGCCTGGCCTGGCCTGGCCTGGCCTGGCCCCTGGCCTGGCCTGGGCCTGGGCCTGATCCTGGTCCTGGCCCCTGGCCCTGGCCTGGCCTGGCTGTGCCCTGGCTGGGCCTGGCCCTGGCCTGGCCTGTTCCTGGCCTGGCCTGGCCTGGGCCTCTTCTGGCCTGGCCTGGCCTGGCTGGCCTGGCCTGAGCCTGTCCTGGCCTGGCCTGGCCTGGGCCTGGGCCCTGGCCTGGCCTGGCCTGGGCCTGGCCTGACCCTGGGCCTGGCCTGGCCCAGGCCCTGGCCACCTGGCCTGGCCTGGCCTGGCCTGGCCTGGCCTGGCCCTGGCTCTGGCCTGGCCTGGCCTGGCCTGGCCTGGGCCCTGCCCTAGCCCCTGGCCTGGCCTGGGTGATGGGCCCTGGCCTAAGGCCTGGCCTGGCCCTGGCCTGGCCTGGCCTGGCCTGGCCATGGCCTGGCCTGCCCTGGCCCTGCCCTGCCCTGCCCTGGCCTGGCCTGGCCTGGCCTGGCCTAGGCCTGGCCTGGCCTGGCCTGGCCTGGCCTGGCCTGGCCTGGCCTGGCCTGGCCTGGCCTGGCCTGGCCTGTGCCTGGGCTGGCCTGGCCTGGCCTGCCCTGGCCTGCCCTGGCCTGGCCTGGCCCTGGCCTGGCCTGGCCTGGCCCCTGGCCTGAGCCTGGCCTGGCCTGGCCCTGGCCTGGCCTGGCCTGGCCCTGTTGCCTCCTGGCCTGGCCTGGCCCTGGCCTCTCTGGCCTGGCCTGGCCTGGCCACCCTGGCCTGGCCTGGCCTGTCCTGGCCCTGGCCCCCTGGCCTGGCCTGGCCTGGCCTGGCCCTGCCCTGGCCCTGGCCTGGCCTGGCCTGGCCTAAGCTGGCCTAAACCAGGCCCTGGCCTGGGCCTAAGTCTGGCCCATGCCTGGCCTGCCCTGCCCCTGTGCCCTGGCCTGGCCCTGGCCTGGCCATGACCCTGGCCTGGCCTGGCCTGGCCCTGGCCTGGCCTGGGCCTGGCCCTGACCTAACCTGGCCTGGCCTGGCCTGGCCCTGGCCTGGCCCTGGCCTGGCCCTGGCCCTGGCCTGGCACTGACTGGCCCTGGCCTGGCCTGGCCTGGCCTGGCCCTGGCCTCTTCCTGGCACCTAGCCTAACCTGACAGTGGCCTGGCCTGGCCTGGCCCTGGCCCTGCCCCTGGCCTGCCTGGCCTGGCCCTGGCCTGGCCTGGCCTGGCACTGGCCTGGCCCTGACCTGGCCCCTGGCCCTGGCCTGGCCCTGGCCTGGCCTAACCCTGGCCTGGCCTGGCCTGGCCCTGGCCTGGCCTGGCCTGGCCCTGGCCTGGGCCTGGCCTGTCCTGGCCTGGCCCTGCACCTGGCCTGGGCTGGCCTGAGCCTGGCCTGGCCTGGCCTGGCCTGGCCTGGCTCTGGCTCCTAGGCCTAGGCCTGGCCTGGCCTGGCCTGGCCTGGCCCCTGGCCCCTGCCCTGGCCCTGGCCCTGGCCTGGCCTGGCCTGGCCTGGCCCTGGCCTGGCCTGGCCTGGCCTGGCCTGGCCTGGCCCTGGCCTGGCCCTGCCCCTGCCTGGCCTGGCCTAGGCCTGGCCCTGGCCTGGCCTGGCCTGGCCTAGCCTGGCCTGGCCTGGCCTGGCCTGGCCTGGCCTGGCCTGGCCCTGGCCTGGCCTGGCCTGGCCTGCCCTGGCCTGGCCCTGGCCTGGCCTGGCCTGGCCTAACCTGGCCTGAGCCTGGCCTGGCCCTGGCCTGGCCTGGCCTGGCCCTGGCCTGGCCTGGCCTGGCCTGGCCTGGCCTGGCCTGGCCTGGCCTAGCCCTGGCCCTGGCCTGGCCCTAACCTGGCCTAAGGCCTGGCCCTGGCCTGGCCCTGGCCTGGCCTGGCCCTGGCCCTGGCCCTGGCCTGGCCTGGCCTGGCCCTGGCCTGGCCCTGGCCTGGCCTGGCCTGACCCTGGCCCTGACCTGGCCCTAGCCCTAACCTGGCCTGGCCTGGCCTGACTGGCCTAGGCCTGACCTGGCCTGGCCTGGCCTGGCCCTAATGGCCTGGGCCTGGCCTGGCTAGCCTGGCCCTGGCCTGAACCTGAGCCCTGGCCCTGGCCTGGCCTAAGCCTCTGGCCTGGCCTGGCCCTGGCCTGGCCCCTGGCCCTGGCCTGGCCTGGCCTAACCTGGCCTGGCCTGGCCCTGGCCTGGCCTGGCCTGGCCCTGGCCTGGCCTGCCCTGGCCTGGCCTGGCCTGGGCCTAGCCCTGTCCTGGCCACTGGCCTGGCCCTGCCCTGGCCCTGGCCTAGCCTGGCCTGGCCTGGCCTGGCCTAAGCCTGGCCTGGCCCTGCCTAGCCTGGCCCTGGCCTGGCCTGGCCTGCTGCCCATGCCCTGGCCTGGCCTGGCCTGCCCTGGCCTGGCCTGGCCCTGGCCTGACCTGGCCTGGCCTGGCCTGTTTGGCCCTGGCCCTAGGCCTAAGCCTGCCCTGGCCCAAGCCTGGCCCTGGCCTGACCTGGCCCTGCCCCTGGCCCTGCCCTGCCCTGCCTGGCCTGGCCTGGCCTGGCCTAGGCCTGGCCTGGCCTGGCCTGGCCTGGCTGGCCCTAGGCCTGGCCTGGCCTGGTCCTGGCCCTGGCCCCTGGCCTGGCCTAGGCCTGGCCTGGCCTGGCCCTGGCCTGGCCTAGGCCTGGCCTAGCCTGGCCCTGGCCTGGCCTGGCCTGGCTCATTGGCCTGGCCTGGCCTGGCCCTGCCTGGCCTGGGCCTGGCCTGGCCTGGCCTAACCCTGGCCCTGGCCATGCCCTGGCCTGGCCCTGGCCCTGGCTCTCCTGGCCTGGCCTGGCCTTCCCTGGCCCTGGCCTGACCTGCCCTGGCCTGGCCTGGCCCTGGCCTGGCCTGGCCTGGCCTGATCCATGGCCCTGGCCTGGCCTGGCCTGGCCTGGCCTGGCCTGGCCCTGGCCCCATGGCCTGGCCTGGCCTGGCCTGGGCCTGGCCTGGCCTGGCCCTGGCCCGACCTGGCCGTGCCCTGGCCTGGCCTGGCTCCTGGCCTGGCCTGGCCTGGCCTGGCCTGGCCTGGCCTGGCTCTGGCCTGGCCTGGCCTGGCCTGGCCTGGCCCTGGCTCTGGCCTGGCCTGGCCTGGCCTGGCCCTGGCCTGGCCTGGCCCTGGCCTGGCCTGCCTGGCCTGGCCTGGCCTGGCCCTGGCCTGGGCCTGGCCTGGCCGTGGCCTGGCCTGGGCCTGGCCTGGCCTGGCCTGTCTAAGGCCTGGCCTGGCCTGGCCTGGCCCTGGCCTGGCCTGGCCTGGCCTGGCCCCAGCCCTGCACCTGCCCCTGGCCTGGCCCTGGCCTGGCCTCCTGGCCTGGCCTGGCCTGGCCTGGCCTGGCCTGACCTGGCCTGGGCCATGGCCTGGCCTGGCCTGGCCCAGCCCTGGCCTGGCCTGGCCTGGCCTGGCCTGGCCTGCCCTGGCACTGGCCTGTCACTGGCCCTGGCCTGGCACTGGCCTGGCCTGGCCTGGCACTGGCCTGGCATGTATGCCAGTAAGCCTGGCCCTGGCCTGGCCTGGCCCCTTTCCCTGCCTGCCTGCCCTGCCCTGGCCTGGCCCTGACCTGGCCCCTGGCCTGCCTGGCCTGGCCTGGCCCTGGCCTGGCCTGGCCCTGGCCTGGCCTGGCCTGGCCTGGCCTGGCCTGGCCTGGCCCTGGCCTGGCCTGGCCCTGGCCTGTGGTGGCCTGGCCTGGCCTGATCCTCAGCCTAGCCTGGCCTGGGCCTGGCACTGGCCTGATCCTGTCCTAGGCCCAGCTGACACTAAGGCCTGGCCCTGCCTGGCCCGCTGCCTGGCCCTGGCCTAACCTGACCTGGCCCTGGCCTGGCCTGGGCCTGGCCCTGGCCCTGGCCTGGGCCTTGCCTAAGCCTGGCCTCTTCTGGCCTAGGCCTAAGGCCTGCTAGCCCTAGCCCTGGCCTGGCCTGGCCTGGCCCATGCCCCTGGCCTGGCCCCTGCCCCTGCAGCTGGCCTAAAACAACACCTGGCCTAGCCTGGCCTGGCCTGGCCCTTACCCAGCCTGGCCTGGCCCTGGCCTCCTGGCCTGGCCTGGCCTGGCCTGGCCTAACCTGGCCTGGCCTGGCCTGGCCTGGCCTGGCCCTGGCCCCAGCCTGGCCTCTGCCCCCCCTGCGCCCTAGGCCTAAGCTTAGCCCTGGCCTAACCTGGCCTAGGCCTGGCCCTGCCTGAAGCCTAAAGCTGGCCCTAAGCCTGGCCTCTTCCTGCCCTAGGCCTGGCCTAGCGCTGGCCCTGGCCCTGGCCCTGGCCTGGCCCTGGCCTGGCCCTGACCTGGCCTGGCCTCTTTCGGACCTGGCCTGGCCCTGGCTCTGGCCTGGCCCTGGCCTGGCCTGGCCCTGTCCTGGCCCCAGTCCCAGCCTGGCCTGTGCCTGCCTGGCCATGGCCTAACCTGGCCTGCCTGGCCTGGCCCTGGCCCATGCCCTACCTCTGGCCCTAACCTGGCCTAGGCCTGACCTGGCCTGGCGCTGGCCCTGTGGCCTAACCTGTAGGCCTGGCCTGGCCCTAGGCCTGACTCCTGCCCTGGCCATGCCCTGCCTCTGGCCCCTAGCCTGGCCCTGGCCTGGCCCTGGCCTGAGCCCTAACCTAGGCCTAAGCCTGGCCTAGCCTAGCCTGCTGGCCTGCCCTGGCCCCTGCCCTGGCCTGGCCCTAGCCTGCCTAGCCTGGCCTGGCTAACTGGCCTGGCCTGGCCTGGCCCTAGCCTAGGCCTGGCCCTGGCCCAAGCCCCAGGCCTGGCCATGCCCCTGCCCCTAGCCTGCCCTAGCCCTGGCCTGGGCCTGGCCTGGACCTGGCCCCTGGCCTAGGCCTAGGCTGGCCTGGCCTCAGCCCCAGCACTGCCCTAACCGTGCCCTGGCCTGGCCTGGCCTGGCCCCTTGCCTATTCCTGGCCCTGGCCGAGCCTCTTCTGGCCTAGCCTAACCGTGCTCTAGCCTAGCCTAGCCTAACACTAATCCTGTCCTAACCCCAGCCCCAACCCTGCCCTAACCGTGCCTAGCACTAGCCTAGCCTAACCATATCCTTGGCACTGGCACTGGACCTGGGCCTGGCCTGTCCTCCGGCCTGGCCTGGCCTATTCTTGGCTCTGACCTAGGCCTAAGCCTGGCCTGGTCCTGGCCATGGCACTGGCCCTGACCTGCGCCTTCTGGCCTGGCCTGTGGCCTGGCCTGGCCTGGCCTAGGCCCTGGCCTGGCCTGGCCTGGCCTGGCCTGAGCCTGGCCCTGCCTGGCCTGGCCCTGCCTGGCCTGGCCTGGCCTGGCTCTGGCCTGGCCTGGCCTGGCCATGGCCTGAGCCTAGCCATGGCCTGGCCCTGGCCTGGCCTGGCACTGACCATGAGTTCTGGCCTAGCACTGGCCTTGGCCAAGTCAGCCTGGCCTGGCCTGGCTCCAGCACATGCCCTGCCCCTGCCCTTTCCTGGCCTAGCCTGGCCTGGCCTGGCCCCTAGTCACTGACCCTGGCCTGCAGTCCTAACATCTAAGCCTAACACTGTCTCTGGCCTAATCCTAGCCTAATAAGCTAAGTCTAGCCTAACTTTGTTCTGATGCTAACCTAGGCCTAAGCCTCTTCTGCACTCCGGCCTAACAGTGGCGCTGACCTGAGCCTGGCCTGGCCCCCAGGCCCAGCCCTGGCCTGGCCTGGGCCTAGGCCCTAGCCTAGCCCTTGCCTAAAGCCTAGCCCTACACTAGCCTGGCCTGGGCCCTGGTCCTGTCCTGGCCCTGGGACTGGCCCTGGCCTTATTCCTAAGCCTGGCCCTAGCCTGGCCCAGCTTGGCCTAGGCCTAGGCCTAGCCTGACCCATAGCCCTGCCCTTAGTCCTGGCACTGGCGCTGGCCTGGCCTGGTCTTGACAGCTAGCCCTGTGTGGCCCTGGCCTGGCACTGAGGCCTGGGCCCTGGCCTGGCCTGGCCTGGGCCTGGCTGTGGCCCTGGCCCAGCCTGGTCCTGGCCTGGCCCCAGCCCCAGCACATGCCTGCCCTGCCCCTGGCCTGGGCTCTGGGCCTGGCCCTGGCCTGACCTGTGGGTCATGCCCTAGGCCGGGGCCTCTTCCTGGCCTAGGCCTGGGGTGGTGCTGGCCCTGGCCTGGCCTTGGCCCACCCCAGCCCCAGCACTAGCCATGGCCGTGCCTAGTCCTGGCCCTGTCCTGGCCTGTTCTGGCCCTGACCTAGGCCGGGCCTCTTTCGGACCTGGCCTGGCTGTGCTCTGGCCTGGCCTAGGCCTGAGTCCTGTCCTGGCCCAGGCCGGCCTAGGCCTGTGCCTGCCTGACCGTGAGCCCTGGCCCTGGCCTGGCTCTGGCACCTGCCCTTGCCCATGCCCTGCCCTGCCCCTGGCCCGCCTGGCCTGGCCTGGTGCTGGCTGTGGCACTGGCCATTGCCTCAGTCTGGCCTAGCCTGGCCCTGCCCTGTTGCTGGCACTGGCCTGGCCTGGCCTGGTCCTGGCCTGGCCTGGCCTGAGCTCTGGCCCTGGCCTGGCCATGGCCCTGCCTTGGCCTGGCCTGGGCGTGACCCCTGGCCTGGCCTAGGCCTTGCCTGGCTGGGACCTGCCCTGGCCTGGCCTAAGGTGGTGCTGGCCTGGCACTGGCCTGGCTCCCTCCAGCCTGCCCTGGCCTGGCCGTGCCCTGGCCTGGTCCTGTCCTAGCCCAGCTGACCTAGGCCTGTGCCTGCCTGACCATAGGCCTGGCCTAGGCCTAGCCCCTGCCCTCTGCCCTGCCCCTGCCCTGGCCCAGCCTTGTCCTGGCCTGGCGCTAAGCGTGGCACTGGCCATTGCCCTAAGTCTAGCCTAGCCTAACCCAAGCCCCAGCCCATGCTCCTGCCACTAGCACTGCCCCTAGCCTGACCCTAGCCTGGCCTGGACCAAGCCCTGGCCTAGGCCTAGGGCCTGGCCGTAGCCCCAGCCCCAGCCCTCCCTAACGGTTCCTAGCCCTAGCCTAGCCCTAGCCTAACTCTGTTCTGGCCTAGCCTAAACCAGAACCTCTTCTGACCTAACCTAACTGTGCCTAAGCCTGACCTAACTTGGCCTAATCTGTCCTAACCCCAACCCCAACCCTGCCCTAACTGTGCCTAACACTAGCCCTAACCTGGCCTTGGCACTGGCACTGGACCTGGGCCTGGCCTGTGGTCCTGTCCTGTTCTTGGCCTGACCTAGGCCTAAGCCCTGGCCTGGCCTGGCCTAGCCCTGGCCCTAGCCCCAAGCCCCAGCACATGCCACTGCCCTGCCTGGCCTGGGTCCTGGCCTAGGCCTGGCCCATGCCTGGCCTGGGCCCTGGCCTGGCCTAAGGCTTAGGCCATGGCCTGACCCTGCTCTGGCTTGGCCTGGCCTGGCCTGGCCTGTCCGCTTGCCTAGCTCTGTCACTGGGCCTGGGCCCTAGCACTGGCCTGGCCTGAGCACTAGCACTGGCCTAGTCTTGCACAACAGTAAGGCTAAACGTGACCTGGCTCCAGTCCCGTCCCTCCCTGCCCGGACCTGGCCATGGCCCTGACCTGGCCTGGCCTGGCACTGGCTCTGGCCTGGCACTGGCCTAGGCCATGCCTGGGCCTAGGCCTGGCCTGGCCCTGGCTCTGGCCTGGCCTGGGGTGTGGCGCTGGCCTGGCCTCCTGGCCTGGCTGGGCTCTGGCCCTGCCGGTGCCCCGGCCTGTCCCTGCCCTGGCCTGGCCTGGCTCTGGCCTGACCTAGGCCTGGCCTGACCCCTAGCCCTGCCCTGCTCCTGCCCTGCCTGTCCTGGGCCCTGGGCCGTGACCATGGCCTGGCTCTGGCACTAGGCACTGGCCCTTGCCTTGGCCTGGCCGGCCTGGCACTGGCCTAGCCATGGCACTGGCCACAGCCCTAGGCTTGCCCTAGCCCTGCCCTAGCCTGTTCTGGCCCTGGCCTAGGCCTGGCCCTCTTCTAAGCCTAGGCTTAGTAGTGGCGCTAGGCCTGGGCCTAAAGGTTGGCCCCAATGCCAGCCCTGCCTGACCGGACACTAGTCCTGGAGCCTGGCCTGGCCTAAGGCATGGCCTGGCCTGGCCTAAGGCCTAGCCTAGCCTAGCCATGGCCCTGGCCTGGCCCTGGCCATGGCACTGGCCCTGGCCCTAAGCTATGCTGGCCCTATGCCTAAGCCTAGCCTAGCCATAGTCCTGTTCCTAGGCCTTAGGCCCCAGGCCTAGGCTTGGCCTGGCACTAGGCACTGGCCCTGGCCTAGGTCTGCCTAGCCTAGTCCTGGCCCTGGCCCTGGGCCTGGCTCTAGCCTAGCCTAACCCTGGCCTAACACCTATTCTAGGCCTAAACCCTTTTCCTAGCCTGGCCTGACCCCAAGGCCTAGCCTGACCTAACCTAATTCCTAGGCCTAGCCTAACCTAACTCTGTCCTAACCTAGCCTAACCCTAACACTATCCCTACCCTTAACTCTAGCCTAATCATAACACTAGGCACTAGCCTAGCCCTTTCCTGGCCCTGGCCCTGGTCCTGGGACTGGCCCTGGTCCTAACCTATCCTGGCCTAGCCATAGCCTCACACTAGGCCTAATCCCTAATCCTAGACCTAGCCCTCACCCTCACCTCAAAATCATAGCTCTGGCCCTGCCCTATGCCTTGGCCCTGGCCCTGGCTCTGGCTTTGGCCCAAGGCCGTGACAATGGCCTGGCTCTGGCCCAGCCCAGGCCTGGCCTTGGCCTAGGCCTGGCCTCTAGCCCTGTTCACTCCCTTAGCCGCCTGGCCATGTCCTAGGCCTAGGCCCTAGCCTGGCACTAAGCACTGGCTCTGGCCCTGCCCCTAGCCAGGCCCTGGCCTAGACATAGCCCTTATGCTAGCTACGGCTCCTGGCCCTGCCTCTGCCTGGCCCTGGCCCTGGCCTGGCCTGGCCTGCCCTAAAAATGTCCTGGCCTGGCGCTAGGCATGGCCCTGTCCTGGCCTGGCCCTGTCCCAGCCTGGCCCAGGCCCTGGCCTGGCCTGGCCCTGGCCTAACCTGGCCCTGGCTCTGGCCATGGCCTGGCCTGGTCACGGCCCCTAGCCTGCCCCTAGGCCCCTGGCCTGGCCTGGCTCTGTCCTGGCCTGGCCTGGGCCCTGGCCTGGCCTGGCCTGGCCTGAGCCATGGCCTGGCCTGGCCTGGCCCTGTCCTGGCCTGCCTTCCCTGGCCTGGCCTGTCCTGGCCTGGCACTGGCCTGGCCTGGCCTGGCCTGGCCTAGCCTGGCTAGAGCCCAGGCCTGGCCCTGGCCTGGCCTGGGCCCTGGCCTGCATCTGGCCTGGCCTGGGCCTGTGCCTAGTGGAGGCCCTGGCCTGTTCTGGTGCTGGCCCTAGGCCTAGTCATGTTCTAGCCAGGCCCTGTCAGTGGCCCTGACCTGGCCTTGGCCTGAGTCTAGGCCTGGCCTGGCCCGGCCAGAAGCTCTGCCTCTGGCCTGGCTTAGGCCCTGCCCCAGGCCCTGCCCCCAGGCGCTGGCCTAGGCCCTGGCCAAGGCCTGGCCTGGCCTAAGGCTAGGCCTGGCCTAGACCTGGCCTGACCTGGTCCTGGCCTGGCCCTGTCCTGGCCTGGCCTCCTAGGCCTGGCTCCCTGCCCCTGGCCTGAGTTCTAGGCCTGGCCCTGTCCTGGCCCTGGCTCTGGCCTGATCACCTGGGCATTGGCTGTGTGGCCTGAGCCTAGGCCTTGCACTGCCCCTGGGCCCTGGCCTGAAGCCTGGCCGTGAGGCCTTGCCTGGGCCTGGCATTGGTCCTGGCCTGGGCACTATCATAGGCCTGGCTGTCGGGCTAGCACTGGCCACTAGGCCTGGGCCTGGCCCTGGCCTGGCCCTGGCCTAACCCTGGCCTTGCCTAACCCCTGGCCTGGCACTACACTGGGCCTGGCCCTAGGCCTGGGCCAGGCTCTGGCCCAGGCTCTGGCCCTGCATGGCCTGGCCTGGTCCTGGCCCTGGCCTGGCCTGATGGCACCAGGCCCTGACCCATAGGCCCTAGCCCTGGCCTGGCCCTGCCACCTGGGCCCTGGCCCTGGCCTGGCCGTGGCCTGGCCTGGGCTCTGGCACTGGCCTGGCTCTAAGGCCTGTCCTGGGGCCTGGGGCCCTGGCCTGGGCCTGGCCGTAGCCCAGGGCCTGGCCCGGCCCTGGCCCTGGCCTGGCCTGGCCTGGCCCCTGGCCCAGCCCTGGCCTGGCCTCAGCCCTGGCCTGGCCTGGCCTGGCCTAACCTTCTGTCCCTGGCCTGGCCTCTAGGCTCGGCTCTTCGGCTCCTGGCCTGTAACGGTGGCCTGGCCTGGCTCGATCGTTGCCTGGCCCGACGGCCACTCCGCCCTGGCCTGCCTGGCCCAGCTGGCCATGGCCCCCAGCCCTGGCACTGGCCTGGCCATGGCCTAGGCCCTGCCCTGGCCTGGGCCTGGCACTGGCCTGGCTCCTGGCCTCTTCCTGGCCTGGCCTGGCCCTGGCCCTGGCCTGGCCCTAGTCCTCAGACTGGCCTGTCCGCCCTGGCCTGGCCTGTCCAGCCCATGCCCTGCCCCCCTGCCCTGGCTCTGGCCTAGCTCTGTCCCTGGCCTGATCCCTGGCCTGACCTGGGCACTAGCCTGGCCTAGCCATGGCCCAAGCGTGGCCGTGACCGTGACCTGGCCCCTGGCCTGGCCTAACCATGTGCTGGCCTGAGCCTGGCCTGGCCCTGCCCTGACCTGAAAGTGGCCTAGGCCCTAACACTGGCCCTGGCCCTTGCACTGGCACTGGCCCTGGACCTGCCTGGCCCTCGCCTATCTCTGTCCTGGCCTAGCCCTGTCCTGGCCTGGACACTGGCCCTGGCCTGGCCTGGCCTGGCACATGGCCCTGCCTCTGGCCTCTGCCCCTGGCCTGGCCTGACTCCTGGCCTGGCCCTGGCCTGACCTAGGCCTCAGCCATGGCCTGGGCCTGGGCCCTGCCTTGCACTGGCCTGGCCCAGGCTCTAGCCTGGCCTGGCCTAGGCCTGTCTCTTGTGCTAGCTCTGTCAGTGAGGCCAGCCCAAGCCCTGGCACTGGCCCTGGCATTCTAGGGGCACTGGCCTAGCCAAAATCCTGCCCTGGCTCTAAGCCTGGCCGTGTTCCTAGCCCCAACCCCGTTCCCCTGCCCACCTGCCCATGGCTCTGGCCGTGACCCTGGCACTACGCCTAGCACTGGCTCTGGCCTAGTCCTAGCACAGAGCCTGGCCTGGCACTAAGCCTGGCCACTGGCCTGGCCTGGCCGTGACCTAGGCTCTGGCCTCAGCTGCCTGACCGTAAGCCGTGACCTGGCTACTGGCCTGGCATTGGTCCCCTGGCACTAATCCTAGCCCCCTGGCCTAGCCTGACACTAAGGCCTGGCCTGGCATTGCTCTGGCCTGCCTGGCCTGGCTCTGGCCTGGCCTGGCCTGAAGCCTAGCCTGGCCCTGGCCTGACTCTGGCCATGGCCTGGCACTGGCCTGGGCCTAAGCCTGGCCTTAGGCCTGGCCATGGCCCTGGCCTGGCCTGGGGCCTAGGCCTGGGCCTTGGCACTAAGGCTGGCCTAGCCCTGGCCCAAAGCCAACCAGGCCATGGCCTGCTTAGGCCAGCCCCTGCACCTGCCTTGCCCTCCTAGCCTTAGCCCAGTCCTGGCCTGGCCTGGTGCTGGCCTGGCCCTGGGCCTGGCCTGGCCTAGGCATTGGCCTTGGCCTGGCCCTTGCCCTGGCTCTTCTACACCTGACCTAGCCTGCCTAGCCTGGCCTGGCTCACGTCTGGCTCTGGCCTAGGCCTGCCCTTAGCCTGCCCCTGCCTAGTCCTGGCACTATGCTGGCCTGGCCCTGTCCTGGACCTGGCTTCCGGCCCTGGCCCTGACCTGGGCACTGGCCTGGCCTGGCCATAGGCCAAGCCCTGGCCTAGTCCCTGGCCTGGCCTGGCCTGGCCATAGTGACCTGCCTGCCCTGGCCTTGCCATGCCCTGGCACTGGCCTGGTCCCCTGGCCTGGTCTGGCCTGGCCCTAGGCCTGAGGCCTGCCTGATCCAAGGCCCTGGCCTTGGCCTGGCCTTCGCCATGTGCCTGTTCTTGCCCTGCCCTGGCCTGGCCTGACAGCACTGGCCCTGGCCTGGTCTGGCCTGGCACTGGCCCCAGGCCCTAGCATGGCCTGTCCTGGCCTGGCCTGGCCTGAGCCTGGGCCTGACTGACCCCTGGCCTTGGCCATGCCCTGGCACTAGCCTAGTCCAGGCTTGTTTCTGGCCTGGCCCTAGAGCCTGGGCCTGCCTGGCCCAAAGCCTGGCCTTGGCACCTGGCCATATGCCTGTTCTTGCCCTAGCCTGGCCTGGCCTGGCCAGGCACTGGCTGTGGCCTGGTGCTGGCCTGGCACTGGCCCAGGCCCTGGCACTGGCCTGTCCTGGCCTGCCTGGCCTGTGCCTGGCCGTGGCCTGGCCTGCCTGGCCTAGTCTGGCCCTGACCTAGGCCTGCCCCTGCCCCTCACCCTATCCTTGTCCTGGCCTAGCACAGCCCCAGGCCACAGCCTGGCCCTGGCCTGGCCTGGTCTGGCACTGGCCTAGGCCTGTCTCTTATGCTGGCCTGGCCTTGATCCTGGCACTAGCCTGGCCTGGCCCTGTCCTGGGCCCTGATCCCTGGCCTTGGCCTGGCCTGGCCGTGGCCTGACCTGGCCTGGCCATGGCCCAGGCCTGGCCTGGCCCATGGCCTGGCCTGGCACTGGCCCCTGTCCCTGGCCTGGCACCGTGCCCTGGCTGTGACCTGGCTCTGGCCTGGCCCTGGCCTTCTGGCCTGGCCTGGCCTAAGGCTGGCCTGGCCTGACCTGGCCATGCACTGGCCTGGCTCTAAGCCTAAGCCTGGCCTGGCCTGGCCTGGGCCTGGCCCTGGCCTGGGCTCTGGCCTGGCCTGGCCTGGCACCTGGCCCTGGCCTGGCCTGGGCCCTGGGCCTGGCCTGGCCTGGCCTGATCACTGGCCTGGCCTGTCCTGGGCCTGGCCTGACCTGGCCTGGCCTGGGCCTAGGCCTGGCCTGGCTCCAGGCATGCCCTGCCCTGCCTGCTCCTGGCCTGGCCTGGCCCAGTCCTGGCCGCCTGGGCTGGCTCTGTCCTGGCCTGGCCCTGCCTGGCCTGAGCCTGGCTCTTCCTGCCTAGGCCTGGCCCTGGCCCTGGCTCGTCTGGCACTGGCCTAGGCCTGTCCTGGCCTGGCCTGCCCCCAGTCCTGGCACTGGCCTGGCTCTGGCCTGTCTCCTGGCCTGGTCCCTGGCACTGGCCTGGCTCTGGCCGTGGCACTGGCCTGGCCCAAGCGTGGCCTGGCCCATGGCCTGGCCTGGCTGGCCCCGTCCTGGCCTGACGTGCCTGGCTGTGCCTGGCTCTGGCCCTGGCCCTGGCTCTAGGCCTGTTCCTAGCCCTGTCTGCTGGCCCTTGCACCAGCCTGGCACTGGCCCTGGCTCTGGCCCTGGCCTAACCCTGGCCTGACCTAGGCCTGGCCTGGCCTGGGTTCTGGCCTGGCCCTGGCACTGGCCCTGGCCTGAGGCCTGGCCTGGCCTCAGGCCTGGCCTGACCTGGCACTGGCCTGGCCTGTCCTGGAGTCCTGGAGCCAGGCCTTGGCCTGACCAGCCCTCAGCCCCTGGCCTGGCCCAGGCCACGGCACATGCCTGTCCTGCCCTGATCACTGGCCTGGCCTGAAGCCATTTGGCCTGGCCTGGCCTGGCCTGGCTTTTGGCCTGAGCCAGGCCATGACCTAGGCCTGGCCGTGACCAGCTCTGGCCTGGCCTGGCCTGGCCATGTCCATGCCTGGCATGTCACTGGAGCCTAATGCCTGGCACTGGCCTGGCCTAGAGCACTGGCCCTGGCCTGATCCTGGCAACAGTATGGCCTAGCCCGTGACCTAGCCAGACACTTTCCCCTGCCCCTGCCCTGTCCCAGGCCTAGCCATAGCCATGGCCCCTAACCTGGCCTGGCCACTGGCCCTAACCCAGGCCCTGGCATAGCCTCAGCCTTGACCTAGCTCTGGCCCCAGCCTAACCTAGAAACTAAAGTTAACCCTATGGTGGCCTAGCTAACCAGTGGCCTAGGGCCTAATCCTCTTCTAACCTGGACCTAACAGTAACCTAACCTAGCCTATCCTTAGCCCCAGCTCCAACACTAGGCTTAGGCCTGCCCTGGCCTGGCACTAGCCTAGCCCTGACCAGCCACTAGCCCTAGCCTGGCCTAGCCCCAGGCCCTTGCCTAAGCCTTGCACCTAGAGCAGGCTCTTCCTAGCCTAGCCCTAGCGTGATGCTGGCCCTGGCCCTGGCCTGGCCTGACCTCAGCCCGTGCCATACAGTTGCCCCTGCCCTGTCCTGGCGTGGGGGCACTAGCCTAGCGCTGGCCTGGCCCTAGCGCTAGTCAGCCTAGCAACTAACAATGGCCCTGGCTCTGGCACTGGCACTGGCCTAGCCTAGCTCTGACCTAGGCCTTGGCCGTGGCCTAGGCCTTCAGCCTAAGTCCCTGGCCTGGCCCAAGGCTGACCTGCACCATGCCCTGCTCCTGACCTAGGCCTAGCCTGGCCCTGGCCTGGCCTAGCCTGGCACCTAAGTCATGCCTAGGAAGGTCTTCTGACCTAGGCCTAGAGTAATGCTGGCCCCTAACCTTGACCTAACCCCCAACCCCAACACCAGTGCTAGCCTAACCGTGCCATATCCTAATTCTATTCTAGCCCTTACCAAAACATAGCAAAGGCCTAGAGCCTAGCCTAACAATACTCAAAACCTAAGCCTAAACCTAACCTAAATCTAATTCTATCCATAGCCCCAACTGCAACCTTAAACCTATACCACCCTAACCATAAACCTAATCCTAGCCCTAACCTAACAACTACTTACCCATGCCCCTGCCTAACCTAACCCAGCCTAACCCCTAATCTTAATGCTAACTCTAGCACCCTAATGATTACCCAAAATCAACCTAGCCTAGACCTGAGATCAGGGCCTAGCCTTGGCCTAAACCTGGCCCTAGCTTAAACCCCACGCCCCCTACACCTAAACATGCTCTAGCCCTAACCATGGCATAAGCCTAACCATATTCTGGCCGTAACCTAAATAAGACCTCTTCTGACCTAGCTTTAGCCAAGTGCCACTAGCTCTGATCTAAGCCTGTATCCTGGCCATAACCCTAACCTCTGCCTAACCAGGGTGCCTTGGCTCTGGCCATAGCCTCCTTCAGCCAGCACTTCACATAGCACTTTGGTCCTGGCTGGCTGTGGGCTAGCCTGACCTATTCTTAGCCTTCCTGCTAGCCCCTAACCTAGGCCTCGCCTCCTGCCACTAGGACTCACTAGTCCTGGCCTAACTAGCCTAGCACAAAGGCCCTAGCCTAACATAGCCTAAACCAAGCCTAAAGTCTTCTGAGGCCAAACAAGGTAGTACTGGCCTAGCATGGCCTGGCCTGACCTGAAACTGAAATCTTGGCCTACCTAGCCTGAGCCTAGCAGATAGCTCTGCTTCAGGCCAGGCCCTGACCCTGGCCTGACCTAGCCTAGGTGGGCTTGCCATGCCCTGGCCCTGGCCTAATCCTGGCCTAGCCTGACAGGCCACCTTAGGCCTAGCACCAGCTCTGGCCCTGGCTTGCTAGGCCGACCTGGCCTGGCCCAGCCCGACCTGGGCTTTGCCAGGCCCCTAGCCTGGTCATAATCTGTACTAACCTAAGTCTAACCTAACCCTAGCCAAGCCTGACCTGGCCCCTAGCCGAACCGCCCTGGCCTGGCCAGCCTGGACTGGCCCTAGCCTAACCCACAATGCCTGTTAACCCTGCCACCTGGTGCTAGCCAGTGCCTGCCCTAACCACAACCAATCCTAACATAATCTTTTCTGACCCTACACCTAAAGTAACGCTAACCCTGACCACTTGAAACACTAACCTAGGCCACAAACTAAGCCTAGCCTTTAACCATAACATCAATCCCATATATACCTGCAACCCTACTCCTACCTTCCCTAACACTAGACTTGGCTCCAACCTGCCTAAACATAACCTAACCTTGACCTACACCACCCTCCACTACACCTAACCCCAACCTAAATCTCACCCAGCTCTAACCATAACCTATCCTTGACCCAGCCCTAACCTGGCTAGTCCTCTAGCCCTAGCCTAGCCTAAGCCTAGTCCCAATGCTACACCTAATCCCAGGCCTAATCTAATCCTAAGCCTAACTTAGCCTAATGGACACAGGCCCTAACCCTAGCCTGACCTAAGCCTAGCACTGACACTAAGCCACGACTGGCCCTGGCCTGGCCTAAGCCTAGCAGTATTTCACTGCCTAGCCTTAGCTGGCCTAGCCTAGGCCCTATTTTAGCCTGCCCTGGCTACCCCAGCCCCAGTCCTGGCTTGTGGCCCCAGTCCCTAGCTCCACTGCCACTGGCCTGGCCTGGCCTGACCCCCCACTACCTGGCCTAGACCTGGCCTTTTCAACTGTTGTTGCCTGGCTCTGGCTTAGCACTGGCACTGGCCCCTGGCCCCCCTGACACAAACCTAGTCCTAGTCTGGCTGATATGCCTAGCACTGGCTGGCCTGGCTGGCGACACAAATTTGCCTAGGCCTCAATGGCTCTCTCACTAGTTGGCAAAACTTGGACCTTGGCCTGGCCTGGCCTCCCACTGGCCTGGCCCTGGCCCAGGCCTCGTTGGGTCCATGGCCTGCGTGGCTCCTAGGCTTGGCCTGGTGGTGACACTACTGGCCTGGCCCAGGCCTTGACCTGGGCCCTGGCCTAGCTCTGCCTGGCCTGGCCTGGCCTTAGGGCCCTAGGCCCTGGCCTGGCCTAACTGATCTTTGATCCTGGCCTGGCCTGAAGCAGGGGCTCCTAGGCCTGGCCTGGTCATGACACTAGCCTAGGCCTAGGGCCAGTCCCTGACCTAGCCCTAGGCTAGTCTCGCCTGACCCAAGGAGACTTGGCCGGACCGGCCTGGCCTAGGCCTGGCCTAGCATGAACGCCAGAATGCGTTAGCCTAGCCTAACACCAGCCTACTAACTCCTGGCCAGCCCCAACTATAGCCTAGCCTAGCCAGCATGTCCTAGCCTAGCCTAACACTAAGCCTAAGTGAGCCGCTAACCTAATCCTAGCCTAACCTGTTACCTTCCGAACCAAGCCTAAAGTAATACTAATCCTAGCCTAATTATGGGGTTGGGGTTAGGGGTTGGGGTTGTGGTTGGAATTGGGTTGGGGTTGGTGTTAGGGTTAGGGTTAGTGTTTGGTGCGTTAGGGTTAAGGTCATGGTTAGGGTTGAGGTTCAGAGGTTAAGATCAGGGTGGGTTAAGTTTGGGGTTAGGGTTGAGTTGGGGTTTTCAGTTGTGGGTGGGTAGGTTAGGGTTGTGCTTAAGGTTAGGTCTACAGGGTTAGGTTTGGGTATGGGTTTAGGTTAGGGTTAAGGCAGGGTTAATGTTAGGGTTGGGGTTGGGTTGGGTTACGGGTTCGGGTTAGGTTTTGGGTTAGAGTTGGGTTAGGGTTATGGTTTGGGTTAGCATTATGGTTAGGGTTGGGTTTAACGTTACAGTGGGGCCGGGGATGGTATTCTAGGGCTAGGCTGGCCGGAGTTTAGGGTTACAAATAGTTTTGGGGTTAGGTTAGTATTAGGATTAGGGGTTAGGGTTTTAGGTTAGGGTTAATGTTAGGGGTTGGGGTGACGATTAGGTTTTGGGGTAAGACTGAGTTATGGTTATGGTTAGGGGTTAGTGTTTAGGGTTAAGGAAGTTTAAGGTTGGTTTGGGGTGGGTTACGTACTCTTGGGTTTGGGGTTGAAGTGGTGGTTTGGGTTGGGGGTTAGTTTAGGGTTGGGGTTGGGGTTGGGTTAGGGTTAGGTTAGTTGGGTTAAAGTTGGGTTTAGGTTTTGGGTTCGGGTTCGGGTTGGTTTCGTTTTGATGGGGTTGGGGTTAGTGTTAGGGAGTGGGGTTAGTGTTGGGTAGGGTTGGGTTTGTGGATTTGGGGTGGGAGTTGGGAGCTAGTACCGGGGTTGGGGTTGTGTGCGAGTTTAGGGTTAGGGTTGAGTGTTAGGGTTTGGCTAGGATTATGGTTGGCGTTGAGGTTTGGGGTTAGGGTTAGGGCTAGTGTTGGGGTTGGGGTGGAGGTTTTGGTTTAGGATTTAGGTTTTGGTTAGGACTGGGGTCAGGGTTGGGGTTAAGATGTGGGGCTAGTGTTGGGGATAGAAGTTTGGGTTTAGGTTTTGGGGTTAGGGTGATGGGGGTTAAGGTGGGGGTGGGGTTAGGGTTAAGTTGGTTGGGCTTCTAGGGTTACAGTTAGCGTTGGGGTTTAGGGGTTAGGGGTTAGGGATTAGTGTTAGGTTGGGGTTGGGTTGTAGGGGTTCCAAAAATATGTTTGGAGGTTTAGTTTTGGGGTTGGGGTTGGGAGTTAGGGTAGTGTACTGTAGTGTTAGGGTTGGGGAACGTTTGGGTTGGGGTTGCGACTTAATCGGTTTGGGTTGGGACAGGGTAGGGTTGGGAGTTGAGGTGGGGTTTGGGTAAGGGTACTGGTTATGGTTAGCTTTGCTGACCAGGGTTAAGGGTCACGATTAGAAGGGATTTGGGTTTGGGGTGAGGGGTTAAGGATGGTGTAGGGTTGGAAGTTTAAATATTCATGGGAGTGGGCTAGCATTTAAATTTGTGGGTTTATGTTAGGGGTTAGGATGGGGTGAGATGGGGTTTTGGACTAGCTTGGGGTTAGGTTATGGTGGAGTTGGGGTTAGGGTTGAGCTGTTGGAGTGGGATTACGGCAGGGATAGGGTAATTTCTAGGATTGGGTTTGGGTTTGGGGTTAGGGTTACGGGTAGTGATAGGGGAAAGTGTATGGCTTGGTGTTGGGGTTGGCGGTAGGAGTTAGGCTAGGTTAAAGGTTGAGTTTTAGGGTTTAGAGGTAAGGTAGAGATAGGGTTAGGGTTGTAGTTAGCTTTATTCTTGGGGTTAGGGTTGAGATGGAGTTTGGGGTTATGGTTAGAATAGGGTTAGAAGTTTATGATTGAGGCTGGGTTACGGTTAGCATTGCTGATTGGCGGGTGGGGTTCAGTTTTAGGAGTTAGGGTTAGCTTTGGGTTTGGGGTTGGGGTTAATGTAGTTGGGGTTGGGAGCTGGAAGTATAGAGTAGGGGCTGAGTTGGGGTTAGAGATGAGACTGGGATACGGGTAGGTTAGGAAGGTATGGCAGAGGTTAGGGTGAGGGGTTGGGGGTTGGGGGTTAAGGGTTAAGTTTAGGGGTTACCGGGTTAGGGTTTAGGGATAGGGTGGGGGATAGAGTTAGGGTCAGGGTTGAGGTTAGGACCAGGTTGGTTTGGGGTTAGAGTTGGGATTAAGGTTAAGGTTAGGGT